>CAEGAF010124852.1:0-16849 GCA_903067075.1 Micropoecilia bifurca | reverse complement strand
GGAGTTGCTGGTGCCTATCTCCAGCTGGCGTTCCGGGCGAGAGGCAGGGTACGTCCTGGACAGGTCGCCAGTCTGTCTCCTTTAAATTGGAATAACCTTAATAAATTAAGTTGAGCCAACACATTTCCTTTAAATTGGAATAGCCTTCATAAATTAAGTTGAGCCAACACATTTACTTTAAATTGGAGTAACAAAATTACATAGTGTTGAAATAAAGCAAAGTAATCATGTGGAAAATCTTTCCATGATTTTTTTATGTTAATCCAAAGAGTTATTTTTTTTCAGTGTACAGTGTTTTTATGTTTTGTTTATTTCAATCAGTTGAGTAGAACTACATAACAGGATTTTTTTTAATGTATTTGTATTTGGATCAGTCTACATTCTTCAACATGCCCAGTCACATTTGCTGCTGAATTTCCATACTGAGGGGCAATAACGATTATTTATATCCAATCATATCTTCATCTGTACTCTACTGGCTTGAAATTTAAAATACCAAGATTAAATCATCATACATTTTAATCTACTGTATGTGTATTGGGCTTGTTTGGCTTTTGATTATAAATTGGCTCTGGCATATGAATAAACTCAGCTGAACTGAGATTATCAGTGACTGCTCTCAATAACCAAACATTACACCAGACACTCATGTGTAACATTGGGACACAGGTTAGCTTTCTGCACTGATTTATGCCAGATTCTCTGACTGTCTATGATTGACTCAATATGATCAGAACACACATGATTACATATTTTCATAGCTGTGACATAATATAAAAAAATCTTAATATTCCCACCTCTAAGACATTTGAGAGTATAAAAATGTACTCTCCTTCTATGCTCACCTGTCAGTGGCTGGACAGCTTCTTTTCCTGCACAAGACCCATCAGCACTGGCGCTGATTAGGGGTGTGTTCTTTCCCCACTCCTCTTCTCTCTGTATAAAAATGACTGCATTCAGTGGTCAGACCAAAGATGAGCTGGATGGGCCTCTCACCGCTGAGGTCAGAACCACCTGGAGCTTAACCTGCTCAAGACAGTGATGATGGTGATGATCCTGAGAATTCCCTCCCCATCGTCCTCAACAACACATTGTCTACAGTGCATCACTTCCGGTTCCTAGGAGCCATTTTTTAATCGAGACCTGAGCTGTCTGCGACAGACTGGCATCCTGTCCAGGGTGACCCCACCTCTCGCCCGGAACGTCAGCTGGAGATAGGCACCAGCACCTCTACCGACCCCACTAAGAGACAAAGGGTGTAAAGGAAATGGATGGATGGATGGATGGATGGATGGAACTGAGCTGTTCCTCACACACTGGCCCAGCAAGGCCCAGCAAAGACTGGACTTCCTGCGGCAATTTAAGAAGTACACAGGAGCAGCTGGTGGTGTTTGTCCTGTGTTCGTCTATCACATTGTGGTTCAGCTCATCCACCATGCAGGACACGCCAGATTGCAGTAAACAATCAGGTCTGCAAATAGGATCATACAGGCCAATCTTCATCCAGGACTTTTAAAGGTGAAGGATCAGGAAAAGGTCAGCTAACATCTCTGCAGACCCCAGATATCGTGGACACATACTGTTGGAACTTTCCCCTCCAGGAGTTTGCAAAAACTGGACTTAAAAATAGTTTCTACTCCAGGCTGCCTCCTGATGAACACCGAACAGCAAAGTAAATGTCACACTCCTTCTTTGTGTGCACAAACGTGCACACAACTGAGTAAAACTTATTCTGACTCAAGTGTCTGAATCTGTAACAATCTGTACATCTGTCCTGCTTTTTAACAGCACCACCTAGAGCCACAATATATGCCGCAGCAAGAGTTCTGATTAAAGTTTTTTTAAAAAAAGAGAGATCGTATTTCTCCTGTTTTAGCTTCCCTTCATTTCCTTCCTGTGAAATCCAGAACAGAAACTGAAGATTGTCTTCTCACATCTTCAAGCCAGTCAAGTTCCATCAGATGTTGTATTGTTCCAAACGTTTCTAACAGTGCGCTTTGCTCTCAGTGCTGGTCTACCGCTGGATTCTAGAGTTCCTGAGAGTAGAAAGGAATCAGATCCTTTATTAATCAGGATCAGAGGATGGGGTTTCTGTCTTCTCAGAGCCTGAGTCAGTCGTTGCAGACGGCCAGTCACATTTAGCTGGGTTCTGGTTCTGCTGAAGATTTCTTCCTGTTAAAGAACATTCCTTTCTCTCACATCCTTGCTTAGTATGAGGGAAATCCAACGACAAAATGCAAATGACTACTGTCACAGGTCAATGAGTGCATCAGTCTGCTTGGTTTATTTAGATAGAAAATTGAAGCAATAGGAATAATAAATTGAATTTGACTGCATTGGTTTATAACAAGAGTCCCATGCAGTTTGCTTAGAATCTGTTAATATGGCTGAATTGAGTGTCTTATGCAACACTTGTCATGAATCAGAACAATTTAAATAAACCAAACTGAATATCTGCTGGTCCCAGAATCTGGTGTAACACCTGTCCTCCAACACCTGTCCTATCTGCCAGCAGCCACCACTAACGCTTTCTCCAGAACCAAGGTTGTCTGTTGACAGGAGGCCATGTTAAACCACAACACTGGCCCTGGATTTACCCTCAGGTCTCAAACAGTTTGGAGTGTTATCTTTACTATTGGAAGTTAAACGCCTACAAGTCAGCTGCAATCCACTGTGGACGGCAGCTGAATGGAGGGTGGTTAATTCATGATTTGAATGTTTGGAGGTTTCCTGTGAATTTCATGTATCAGTAGATCACCAGAGAAGTGATAATAGCAATAAATGCAAATTGTTGTAATGGCTCCCAAAGTGCATGTTTATTCCATCAAGCAAGTTTTAGTAAGTGTTAAAGAATAACCTGGGACTTCTGGGTTTCAGAGTTACAGCACGGACAGGGCAGGTCAGGGGCCCCACCAGCACGCGCTATTGTCCATCAGAGCTAATAACCCCCCCCCCCCCCCCCCCCCCCCGTCTCTGTGCTACTGCCTACAAAGTGAGAGGGAAGAGGGGATGTGATGAAGGAGCAGAGAGTAAATGAATAAGAGATCAGGAGGAAGAGCATAAATCATGAGCCCACGGTGATGCAATCTGGCCTCCCACTAAACATCCGTCACTGGAAGACGTATAGCTGGTTCAGCTTCTACAATCCCCCCCCACCCACACACTTACACACACACAGAGTTTGGGAATCACCAGCAGAAATGCTCACTTCTCAACACAGAGAACACGTCCTCTAATCAGGACCCTCGTCATCTTCACTCGTCTCCTCAAAGTTAACAGCCTCAGATCTGGGACTGAGGACAGTAAAACTCACTGGCGACGAAGAGTCCAGAGTGAGATACTAGAGGAAAATCTGATGTTGCCGACAAAAGCATTTTAATTACGAAAGCAGCAGCAGCAGTTGTCAAACAGCCGACAATCCCACAGCAGAGAACCAGGCTCAGCCGAGGCGGTTTGCTGATGCTGTCTAAAGACTGCTGGGCTGTTTTCTTTACCCCGGATGCTGAGTTTGTGCTGTTGGGATGGAAGCCGGATCGTTTTTAACCGAACACGCGACCCGGACCGCTGGGTTAGAGAAGAGATTAGAAGGAGCCTCACTGTTTTTTTTTGCTCGACCTGAACAAACTTCCCAGAGTCTCTTCCGCTGAATAAAGTAAGAAATGGCGAGATGGTGAATGCATGACTTACGCTGCATAACAATGTCAATGTCAGTGGGTTGTGTTGATGACTTCCACTCACGTGGGGGAGCGTTTCACAGAATCTTTAGCTTTTAACCCAGAAAGTAACAGCAGAAGAGATCCTTGACACCAAGTATTTGTTACGCCTCAGTCAGTAAAACGTTACAACAGAGAAGCTTGTTAACTTGAGATAAACTTTGTTCCTGAGTATTTAGCAGGGGATATAATATGGTAGATGGAATAGAAAGGAAACATCTTATGAGTATAGACTTAGTTTATCCAAACTGAACTGATTGTCAATCAAGTGTCCTTTGACGTTAATATGGTTGGTTTTTTATTGTTGACAGGCGCCAGCGGTTGTGAAAGAGCCGCCAAAGTCCTTTTTATTCAGACTTAAATTGTTTAATAATCTAGTTTAATGTTTATTCTTTTTAATCTGCTCTTTGGTAGCAACATTCATATCCCTGCTAATCTTAACCCAGTATGTCGCGACTAACCCACAACCCAGGACCGGTTCAGCAAAATAAGATGAGCCGATTTTCACACAGCAGTTTTTAGAGTGTCCAAAAAACAAAACAGGAAAGTGATGTTTGATGGTGTAATGGTTTCCAATCTGGACTGTAAATCCAGTAATCCCAGTCTGAGTCTTTGTCTAATCATGTATTCATTTTTTGAAATCTCCTGTAAAGCCCCCAGATTACCCTGCGCACTCCTAACATATTTTTTTTCCTGCACTCACTGCCTCTCGTTCATGAAGCTCCCTGCATGAACACAGCAATAAACCCCCCCTTGGTTCTGTGAACGACCCGTACGCGGCGTGTCAGTCAGTTCAGTGGGTTGGTGTCAAGTGTTCAAAGTGCAGACCTCTGACAGTACAAGTGATATAAACATGAAAAAAAAAACATAAACATGGCAAACGTTCAGTGTGATTCGACAGGTAAAAACCATAAAAACAAGACCATCCGTCACGATGGCGAATGTTGTGTAAAAATCCAAAGTAAAGCTGAGCGTAGGCCTCTGGAGCTTTTGGTGACGGCGGCTGTGACCCTGGCGTTGGCTTAATCACCAGGCGATGAGTGAACGTGTGTGTGTTTACGACGCTGAACTCTACAGTGCACAACAGTCTGAGTGTTGTCTTGTGTGCGGTTTTCTGTGGCCGTCTTATCTGAACCCTAGTTTTCCCAGTCGGGGGCCGTCAGTCCGTCATCGTCCGAGTCAGACTCTGGCGACGCCTCCTTGATGCGGCGCAGTGCCTCGTGGATGCTCCTGGTCAGCGGATCGGTGGACGTGGGGAGCTCTCCCTGGTCCTTTCTGTCCTTCGAGGGGACGCGTCTGAGTTTGACCCCCTTGCGTATCTGAGCCAGGATGCTGTTGGGGTCGTCGTCGCCCTTGACAGGAGGCAGAGAGCGCTGGTCGACCTTCTTCAGGTGGAAGCTTCCCCTCTTTAGTGACGCGAGCACTTCGTCCATAGGTGAGCTCACTGAGGGCAGGAAAGACGCAACATGGCTGATTAGTGAACCTAGAGACGCACTTGGTGAGCAGATTCAGAAAACGTTAAGCGCTGACCGGAGAGCAGATGGCGGGAAACTCAAACGTATTTTCTTTTCCCAATTATTGAACATATGTATGAGCTACCAACTCTTCCTTAACAATACTCTTTGGAGTTGACTTGTTTTGCTAAGTTCAGACATGCCTGCAGCTGATTCTGGCAAAAAGAGAGCAACGAGCGCAACAACCAGGAACAAGCACAATGCTTCTGTTTTATCCTTTTCAGAGTTTTCAGCCTCGGACTGGAATGAAACACGCTGGATTCGGAAATGTTGTTAGGAAATCTCAAAGATCTGACATCCTATATGGAAAATACAGAAAGTGTCCTGTTTTATTTGGTACAAACAGCTAAAACGAGATGCTAAAAAAACGTATCTCTTCCTATTAATGATCACTCACAGCTGGAAAGCAAGAAAAGACATGTTTTAGATATTTGTGTATTATAGACATAAATATGTTTGGTAGTTAAACATAAAGAGCTTTCAGACCCCAACTTAACCATTACCTCTTCTGCTCTGGGGGTCAAACTCTGGAGTCTTCCTCAGTTTCTTGCGCGCGCTCACCAGCTGGCTGCTGTCAAAAAAGCGAGGGATGAACGGACCGAGCGGTGACAGCATGAGCTCCTCCTCCACGCTCCTCCCTTCAGCGATTTGGCGATATCGACCCACGCTGGCGGACGGAGAGAACTCCTCCTTCGCTGGTGGTGGAGGCGGCGGGGGCGGCGGTGGGGGAGGGGAGACGGGGGACGCCAGCAGAGAGGAGAGGGAGCAAGGGGAGCAGGAGGAGTCGGCGGGGCTGGAGACGGGCAGAGGAGGGGCGGGCGCCGTGAGAGTCGCAACGGGCTGAGTGGTGAGGGTGGTGCTGGGGTCTGTCTGCACGCCGGTGCTCAGGCACAGCGGCTGGTCCCGAGTCTGGACGCTGACCGAGTCCACGCACTCGTCCCTCCCGCTGACGCTGCCGAGCTCGGCGGCCGCTCTGCCTCGCTCCCTCCGTCTGCCGTGGGACGCTCGGAGGCGAGTAGACTTCAGGATCACCTGGCCCGGGTGCCGCTGGGCAGAACCGCGAGCAGGTAGAGCTCGGTGAGAAAAGCACCGGTAAAAAGCAGCGTGTAGGTGAAGGTGTGAGTACCTGTTTGAAGGAGCGCAGCCTGTCCACAGTCCGTTGCCTCTCCTGACTTACTCTGCTGTTCTTCAGCTCCCCATCTTCCTCCTCCTCGTTTCCAAGCTGGGACATTTTGAGGATTAGAAAATGTATGGGCTACTGATAATGTAGACAATGTGTTTTACAATTTTAAAAAGATTATTTCATAATTTGTTCAAATCCTTTAACAGTTGCAAACAAGAATATTACATAGATCTGTTTTTCTGTGGATTTAAAAGGAGGAAGTAAAACTGGATATCAAGGCTTCGTGACTGTGGAAGAACGCAAAGTCATTTTGGTAAACACTGAAATCAGGATTAATTAACACTCTAGAGTTTAGAAACATGTTGCACTTCACAAGAAAATATGAGCTTACTCGCAAAATCAAATGTGGACAATAATTTAAACCAAAGAGAGCATTTATTCTTGTTGATATTTGTGATTCTTTGGGACCCAAATAAAATTTTAGATGCATATTAGCTTATTTAAACAGCACAGCAAAACACAGAGAGACTCAAATTACAAACATTTGTGGCTAATTAGCGACTGACCAAATAGTTTGCTCCAAAAGTGTTAAATAACTCTAACAGTTATACCTGTAAGACAGGGTGGGACAATGTGTCCTTCAGGACGGTGTGGCGTCTCTGCTGTTTCTGAGTGTGGTTGGATACACAGATTTCCTGCAGAAAGATGGCAATGAACTGGTCCAAATTAAAACATCTACACAAATAACGTAACGACTGGTTGAGTCGTTCTTCATTTTCTGCAATTTATAACATAAAATAATACTGGTTTGAATAATATCTGCATAGTGGAAGCCGATGTAAGATAACAGTTGTGGAGTTCAAGGTTCACTTCATGAATTAAAAAGGAGAGTTTCAGGAACACACACCCTTTTGTTGCGCAGATAGGAGCGTTTGGTGGTGATGCGCCCCCTTCTGGCTTCAAGCTGTCGAGCGCTGACCTGAAGTCTGCGCAGCTCTTCTTTCTCTCCAGTATCATCCTGCATTATATCGTCTGCGCTTTCAAAGGTGTCGTAATAAACCACCTCATCCTGACGCTCTGGAAGCACACACACACACACACACACACACACACACACACACACACACACACACACACACACACACACACACACACACACGTACACACGTACACACGTACACGCACACACAGCACAAGCATAGTCATAGCTGCACAGAAAAGAAATGTGTTTTACAAAATATTTTGTCCGTTTTGTTTCATTATATTTGCAGAAAACTTTGATGCAAGTAACACCCACATTTCAGATGAAAGACCAACACAGGAAGGAAATTTGAGTTTGTAACATAACAAGATGTGACAACATTTAAGGGTATAAAATATTTTTCATGGTCAAATATGTCCAGTCTGATTTAAACATTTCTAAGCATTACCAATGATCATTTTCAAGCCTATTCAGGTGTTGGCTGTGCCTGAATGTGCTAACTTATTCATGAACAAAATCTCCATTTTGCTCTATACTTCCCACTTTTTTTAAGTTTAGAACTAAATAAAACCAAACTTATTTTAGAGTTTTAAAATAATTCTGTGTTTAATAATGTGGGTTAAAAAAGGGAAAGTAATCTAGTTCAACAATCATATTAAAACTCAAATACTGAACTGTTATTTTCGCATATTGCTTAAACTTTTATTATAATTATTATTGCCATCGTTATTATAATTCACTGCAGATTGACATGCTGTCCTGCTGAAGGTGGACATGTCATCATATCAAAGAATTTTTCCTTTTTATGTAAATTGAATATTTTAGTGTTTCAGGATTTGAAATATGTGGTTCATTTTAGTCATTTTGTGGTGAAATACAAACTGTTAAGGAAAAAAAATATTTGACTCATTAGAAAAGTTTTTATGACTTTCTGTCAGCACATTAGCTGGTAATTAAATCTTGTTTCACAAGTAAAATAGAACAAACAAAAAAAACAACAACAAATCTAGTGCCATACCTGCCATCTGTCTGCGGATGCTGTCTAGTTGTGCAGTGAGCAGCAGCTCCTCACACTGCAGTATCTCAGCTTGAATGTCATACAGCTGGAGCTGGAGCTCGTAGTACTGTGTCTCCATGTTGTCCAGGAGGGCCATCGCATCCTCACCGCTACACAGGCTCTGCATCTAGAGGAGACGGATGAACATTTTAAAAGCCGACAACGCGTCTTGATGAACCCGTTTGGTCTCACGCGGAGCTGACCGCAGCACACCTCCTCTCGCAGTGTGTGCTTCCTCTGCTCCAGGCTGATCTCCCGGGCCCTCTGAAGCTGCAGGGTTTCCTTGGCCACAGAGTAGCGCAGCCTCTCCATGCGCTCCACTGCCGCTGTCCAAGAGGACTTCCCAAATTTTCGCTGATCCACCTTCATTCTCTCATAAACTCCTGCACAGAAAAAGGAAACAGAGATAGGGCAGAAACTTTTAAAGAGTTTAACGTGATGATCATGTGAATGAAGCCAGAGAGCAGACAAGTCAGCTTTTATTACTGGAGTAAATAATGTCTTAAGAGTGTTTCATGCTTGACAAAAGAGAGACATCTATTGGCCACATTTGGTAATTGTTGTCTTCTTCAAAGCCTGTATCTTAAAGAATATTAGCTCTCATAAATTACAGAATGGATCTACAAGTCTCCTCCTGATTCTTCTCACTGCATGTCTGACTGAAACGCCTCATCACCAAAAACTCAGTGTGAGTCGTATGAAGCAACAATATCTCTGCTCTGCAGTGTCTGGCAGGACACTGTCAGCAACAGTGAGGGTGTGTCACCTTTCTGGGCTCTGGCAGTGATCTCAAAGTATTTTACAGTGAACTCCTGGATGTTGAGGACTGCCTCTTGAGCTTTCTTCTGCCAGTCAGTGTCCTCCTTCTTCAGTGCCTCAATCCGCCTGGGACCCAAATAGTCATTGTCCATGGAAATCTGATGAAAGAGGTTTAACATATTTATCCCCCTGAGTGAAAGATTCAAAAATGTATTCAGTGAAAAAAAAAAAAAATCAGACATTAAGCTGCCTTGCTAAGATAAGAGATAAAGCACAACAGAATTCATATTAAAAATATTACCTGAAATTTTTATTGTAACCAAAAGAAGTAAAGTAATATATCAACAGCACAATTATAACACAGTCAAATTTGCCTTCGGAGAACAAAACTGAGTGAAAAAACACGGTTCAATGATAACAATGGTAATCAGTTCAATAGCTTAAAACTGACATTCAAGTTATGTAGACGTAAAGGTAAAACTAATGAAATTAAAAAGAAGTTTATTTAACACTAGACAGAGATTAGCTCAACAGAGTCACATTCATCCCACTTTGGATATTTGAGTACAAAAAAAATTCAACTTGAAATGAAGCCATTAGGTTTTTCTGTTTTATTAAACAAAAAGTTTCCACCACCTCTTGATTTTACTCAAAATCCACTTGGACTGCGATGAATTTGTTTTATAAAATAACTTTATCATTTCACTTTTAATCTCTTAAGAGGCTGGAGAGATAAAAAAAAAACTGTGGATATTGTTGCTATTAATCATTAAGGCTTTCTACAGAGTTTTGGTATTGCTAGTCTCTTCAGTTCAACCACAATATTTTGAAGAAAATGTAACATTTGATTCAAAAGTTTTGCTTCCGCCAAAGCCTAATAAGTTGCTAAATAGTCTTTGCTCAACCTAACGCCTCCAATATTAACACATCTCTGGATAGTAACACTTAGAATACAAATGCACATTTATTTAACAGAAGGATATTACCACATTTATCACAAGTATTAATGTCAGGGTCACATGTTAAATCTGTCTCACTTCCTAGAGCTGTGTCCCACTTCAGGCCTACTGGCATCTGAGCAATCTGCAGGAATGTCTTTAGATATTACACACCTACATACATTACTAAAAGACAAATTACAAAAGCAATATGAAGAATAAGCAACTTCAAAATGAGGCGCTGGTATTGATGTACAGTATTACTTATATTTCCTGTGCTAAGCTACATGGCTCTGAGGTGCAATCAACTGGAGATTACAATCTAAATTTATGGTTTGAATGAAAAAAAAACTTGCCTTAAACTTTACAATTAAATGGGGAAGAGCAGAAAAAAACAAATGTATTTTAAGATTGTTTTAAAGATTTACAAAAGAAAGATGTTGTTTCATCCTCACACTGGTGGCATCTGGGGTGTTTCATTACAAAGGGGTGAATTGCTCCTGAGTCAACTTCAGTAGACACCAGGAAGGCTGAGTGTAGTACAGCAAGTAGCCCTGGTTTAAGGTTTATCTCCTTTCAGTTCTCAAGATGCTGGATTTAGCAGTTTTATGAAAAATCTCACAAGCTAAGGATCTATTTTCTTAAAGGAACATAAAAAGAGGCTAATGTTTACCATTTGTAATGCTAATTATGCTAACAAGTGACGCATCAACTTAGACAACTAAAATGTATCTTACATTTTACTAATAAGTTGCATTTCAAACACTCTGGATGAGCTCCAGGTTTTGGTTGTTGGAACGCCTCCCTGCCATCATCCAAACCTTATTATCTCCCTTGACAGATTGTCTATCCGAATCAAGCCAAGGGTATGAATAACTTTGGGCTGTACTGTCGCCTGTACAGTAATTGAAATGTAAGAGGAAATGCTCCAAAAAGGTGTTTCAGTAAAAGCCTAAACATGCTCACACACTCACTCACTGTAGGATATAAATACACCCTGAAGTATGACCCTCACTCAGCGCTCCCCTCCCCCAGCAGGGGTTCCATGGTGTAATGGTTAGCACTCTGGACTCTGAATCCAGCGATCCGAGTTCAAATCTCGGTGGGACCTTCATATTTTGTGACCTTTGTAAAGATCTTTTCACTGAAGTGAAAAAACAAAGAGTGTAACATCAGCAAGGAGGTAGAAAGGTCAATGAAAACAGCTCACTGGTAAAGACGTGTCTCCTATGTAAGGACAAATACACAGCTGAATTTTATCTTTGGCCAGCTACATGAACGCTAATCAAAAGTCTGTTGTGAGAATCTTTTCTTGTTCATCTTGGATGAAGCAATCCTTCATATGAGTTAAATATTTTAAAATTCTCAAATTTGACTAGAAAAAAAGCTACACTTTATCCCTCTAAGGTACTGGAAATAAACAAGACCTTAACTGGAAGCTTAACTTTGCTCTCCATCGACACATTTTTGCTGACGTTACCCTGTCAGCATAAGGCTGAACCTGCAGTAAGCCTATAGGATCACACGACACATGACTTATTTATGTTTCTCTGAGACTATAAGAAACTGGAGAGCCACTCCAGCACGTCACCGAAGCCACATCCTGTTACTCTTCCTAATACAGCGCAAAAATGGACTAACCTCAAAGCAATGTTGCAGAATGGATGGATGATATATTGAAGGTATTGTAGTAGAAATTGAGTGTCATGTCTACAATAATGTGATGTGGGAGTAAAAGATATGACTCGAAGAAGAATACGACCATAAACATCTAAGCATATTATTGAGATTTTGCATGAACGGGCAACACAAGATGGTGTGTAGTCCTGACGTGGAAAGAAAATGATGCATGGTTTTAGTTTTTGAAAAATGACCTGTGCATCCAAAGCCCTTAATGTGTCAGTCTAAATAAAACTCTTAAGCTCTCAGTGTTTAATAAATTTATAGGGTTCACATGCACGTATTTACTTCTTAGTCCAAGTTCAGTAGTACAGTGAAACCCAGCAGAGATTTGTTAGAGATCCTTAGGGAACAAACAGCAACAAACTGGCCACAGATCAAGTTTAAGACATTAGATTATAAAACATGTTCACGTTTGAACATCTCACAGAGCACAGTTTAGTCCATCGTCTGTAAATGGAAAGTATGTCAACTCTAAGCGTGTTGCTAACGCTTATCTAAACCGACAGGACAAGCAAGAAAGACACAATTCAGGCAGCTAGCAGGGAAGAATGGCAAGAAGAATCCCTTTGTTTGAAAGAAAGCCTTCAGAAGTCACACAGCAAATAAATGCAATAAACTGCTCTAGTCAGATAACACTGGACAACACGCAAAACTAACATTGCACTTCAGCCTGGGTAACATTACCTCCACAATGACTCAAGGTAGTGGTAGTATGAGGCTGTGGGAAAGCTTTTACATGTACACAATACAGCGTCTCAACACATTCTGGACCACACTAGTTTTGTTTTTAGCATTTCTTCTCATCGCCACTTTGACATTACATTAGGCTGCAACAATCCAAAGAAGAAAAGCTGCAAAAGTAAATAAATAAACGAACAGGATCCCAGTAGTTGAAGTTTACCTTTATCTGCTGTCTGCGCAGCATTGCTAGTTCCCTCATGTCCCTGAAGGGCTGCAGCAGGTACTGGTACAGCTGTGTGGAAGCGTCCAGCAGGCCTCCGTAGGCCTGGTCCTCTTCCTCATATAACTCCAGCAGCTCCACCATGCTGTCCATGGATTTGTGCTTGTCAAGCAGCTGCATCAAAAACAGTAGTTACTCATTAGTTACTCATTAGTAACTTTGTGCGTTACTTGTGCAGTATCAGACACACAATGGGTAAAGCAAAGTGCTTTACATGAAAACGAGGAGATTTAGAATAAACCACCTTCCAAACATCCATTGTTCAGTTGAAGAAAGAAACCTTAAAACTGTTGATTAAATTGAAAAGCTAAGACATGACAGGAATGATAAAGCACTCTTTGACCCTCAGGGGTAAACAGTAATGCTTCTGTGATGCAAACAGGCTCCCATTGTTTAGTTCTGGTCCAGGGTGAACAGGTCTCTGGGTGGCTCTGCATGTTTCATATCTGACCAGCAACTTTGACATGCTTTCAGATACAAGACCAGTCAAGTCCTGAGAGAACAAATATAATATCTTAAATTCTGTCCTTTACAACAAAAAGGTCAGTGCAGTGATTAGACAAATGTTGGAACGTGACCCATTTTCTTGGTCTGAGAAAATGGATCAATGTTGTGATACTAAATCCTTGAATTTGCAAATGTTAGGTGGCTAAATTTACTTCTGGATTTTATTTATATTGTAGTTGTTAAAGTTTATGTCTCCGTCACATGTTAACAGTTGCCTTTTGACTGAATGGCATGGAGGGCAAACATAAATGCAACATAGTGTAGTTGCAGTTCTATTCAGTTTAAGTCTGTTTGTCCATATTGTGGCAACGCAGCAAAATTCAGTTCAAAATGTCAGTTGGTCAAGGTTTGTAGCACTTTTTTTCCAAATCTCATGATCGACTGTGTGCAGAAAGAATAACAATATAACATATTAAAAGGACAGTCGGCTCTAATTGAATAGACTTTAACTTCACAGTGAAGCTTCTCTGTAGCTGTAAATAATACAAGTCTTTTAATACAGAGTAAAAGGCTCAATAAGCAAAGTCATATCTGCTGCTGCTGGGAAAAAAAAAGATCAATGCACACACACACACACACACACACACACACACACACACACACACACACACACACACACACACACACACACACACACACGTAAGGCTGAACAGGCCTGCTGGTTACCAGCAACACTAAAACAGCCATTAACTTGGCCCTCAAATGGAGTGAGGGGATCAATAATCCAGTGTGTATATGTGCGTGCGTGTGTGTGCGTGTGTGTGTGTGTGTGTGTGTGTGTGTGTGTGTGTGTGTGTGTGTGTGTGTGAAGCCCGGCTACCAGAGACCAGCTAAACTGTGTGGATGAGCTGCAGGGGACTGCCGACCTGATCACAACCTGTGAGTCAATGACTGTCTAAATCTGCTGATTTATCTGGGGGTTTTGGTTGTTGGTTTATTTGTTATTATTTTTCTACGTCACTGTGTCTAAGTTGACTGGGTGAAACAACGTAGATCGCATCTTAATGCGACTCAGCCTCTTTTTCTATGCCAAAAGTGGAGCAGAAAGAAAATGCCCTTGATGAGCACATTAGCATACTTTCATAAATATGCGCTTTTCTTTAGCAACAGCTGCATGACACAAGAAGAAGAACTGCAATGTTGTAAAATAAGTAATGGAAACATTAATATCACTCTCACCTTATCTCTCTGAGGACACGCTGTTCTGGCTCCACCACTCAAGAATGCATTAACCTACCTCCATTGATTAGAGAGACAAAATGAAAGCCATTGTGCATAAATATAATGTCTGTTTATATTAAGAGCAGCTAATCAATCAGCAGCTGCTGCTGGGATGTAACTTGAGCAAGTCAGGAGTTTGTATTTTGTCTGCAGCACAGTTAGAATCAGAATCAGGAACATGACATCTTTATTTAGTGCAAGGTTTTAGTCGTGTTAAAGAACCATGTTAAACAATATAAAACCATTTTTTCAATATATTTTATCATTTCTGATCATTTTATAATTTATTCACAGATATTAGCACACAATTTATAAAAGCTCAGAGCAGCAGAAAGTAACCATGATAGCAATCGTATGCAGCTCTGCATCTCAATGATCTAAAATATAAATGAAAAGTTATTTTGATAATTTAATAAAAGGTTGACCTCATCTCTATTTAAAACAGAGAACAAAAAATTATATTATATATATATATATTTTCTTTTTACAAAAATATAGTGATCACAGCAGTCCAGCAGACACTGAGGGTAAGTGAGAATTACTGAACATTCAGGTTATTAAAGAGTGCTGTTACCGACAGTAATATTAACAAGATGAGTGGAATGAAAAACTGACTAAAAAGATACTCAACCAATAGAGTGAAGTCCAGCCTTGAGACATTTGTTAAGTAAAAACCCACTCTGGACAGAATCAGATCGGACTGCGGCTACAGAGGCTAAATACACAAGTTAAAATCAACACAGCTGACTGACAAGTTACGACTTCATACATAAAATGTACTGTATCCGGTTCAATTATTATTTACTAGACCAGGTACACTTTTTATAACTCTTTCTTTGCAATCATTTTGTGTGTGTGTGTGTGTGACGATAATCACATTGGTACTTAATGGCACAATATGAACATCACGTATAATTTCATAATAACCCGTAGCAACCCTGACAGAGCGCCTATAGGTGTCCAGTGTGGTCCCAGTGCTTTTGGGATCCTCTATGTTACCTGGTAATATAATATTAGCAGAACCACCTTTGGGTTCATGTGCACGTTTCAGACTTGTTCCAGCACTTATTGCAGAGATTCTATATCTAAAGTCGTTCAGGTTTTACGAGACAGATGCTTGGACCCGTCTTCACATTGAGCGAGCTTTAGGTGAGCGAGTTATTCAGGGGGCCACCAGGACATGTCATACTTAAGTTATTGAAGTAAAGTCATAGAGACATCCAGGCTCTTACAGCAGAGGGTGATGCTTTCCAGAGATTATTAATGTCACTCACTTGACCTGTCAGTGGTCTTTATGTTGTGGATGATTGCTGACCGTGTTAACCATCATCCAGATCAGGACACTGCAATCACTGTAAATGCCTCTATTAAATGAAATAGCAGCATCAGACGTTCCGACACCGAAGACGACTCTACTTTAATTCAAAAGCTAATTCTGAAAAGTGAAATGGACTAACTGTGCCTCTCTGTTCATGTGGGGTGTGTGGTTCAGGGGTTAGTGTGTGTGGATGCTATCGACTCTGTCAGCTGTGTAAGCAGCCAGCAGCCACGCTGAGAGCGCAATATCTCAAAGCCGACATGCTGACAGGTGCAGCCCAGTTTTACGAAATCTCCCCTGTCCAGCTGAGTCACTCAATCCATTACACTGTGAATCTGGCACTTTTTGTATATGAGATTTATTCTAAATCTCACATAGTTTACTGTGTTTAGTTCAAACTTATACTGTTGTAATTAGAATCTTTCTTGTTGGGGTTTAATCAGCTTGGTTCTCTTTATTCTTCTGGATCAGTGGTTTCTAATTTTGGAGTCGAGAGACTAGGCATACTTGAGCAGAGCTTGGAGTCAATACTGTTGGAATGACGTGAGCTACATTTAGTGATGTTCTGAAGGAGGTCTGGTATCAGTGCAAGGCAAGCTAGAAAAAAGTAGCTAGTTATGATGTATGGGTAATAAGCTCAAACAGCCAAAAGGACTGGCTGTTCAAGTACACTGCCCTTTATTGGAAGGCACTCGAAAGACAGTGTATTGGAAACACTTTTGAGAATCCTTGTCTGGACTGAAATGCCAGAAATAGGACGTGGGAAGAGTTATATGTTTAAAAACCAGTGAGTTTTCCTGACTGATATGCTCCAAAATTGGTTAATTACTATAAGAAATACAAACTGGTAACACTGTGCTTTTTTTCATGGCATTTTGTACGTTCCAAGCCGTGTATACCAACTTGTTCACTAAATAAAGACAGAACAGCAATGTGTGTGCATCAAATTTCAGACAAAACATGCCAAAAGATCAAATAAAGTTTGGGGGGGGGGGGGGGGGGATTATTCGGTTTTTTTAAACCAAACCAAAAAAAAAATAAAAAACCGGGGTAGCCTGTTTTGTTTTTGAGAC
>CAEGAF010124851.1:0-35583 GCA_903067075.1 Micropoecilia bifurca | reverse complement strand
GTTTTAATGTACAGCACTTTGTATCAGCTGTGGTTGTTTTAAAGTGCTTTATAAATGAAGTTGGTTTGGTTTGGTTTGGTATAGTCTTGAGGCGGGTAGCAAGTTACATTATACTTGAGTAACGTTTTTGGGGAAAAATATTACTTTCTCGATTAGTTTTACCACACTGTACTTTTTACTTTGACTTGAGTAATATTTTTTATATCTCTGCTCTTACTTGAGCAAAATTTCTGGATACTCTACCCACTGAGTAACTTCAACAAATTAAGAAAAAAACGGAGCGTGAAGCAGACGCACATGCAGCTAAAGTTAAAGTGAGATTTCTTGTTTGTGTACAAGGTTTGTTTTTCTTATGTTTTCTTTTAGCTGCTGAGTCTGCCATGCCATTTAGCACTGGAAGTACTTCGCCCTGTAGTACAACACAGAATTACCGACGGTAAGTATTAGTTTGGAAAAACCTGAATCTGTTATTTTGTAGTCATGTTATGTATGTTTGTTTGTTTTTTTTTATTTTAGCCTATAAAATACCAGAATTTTGACATAACATTTTTGTCCAATGACGCTATTTTTATATATTTAATCACATTTTTTGATCAGATACTCAATATTTGAGTAGACTTTTAACCAGATATTTTTTTATTCTTACTTGAGTAATATCTTGGGTAGTTACTTTTTATTGCTACTGAAGTGGAGAGTGAAAGGCCATTTTGTTTACATATTTTTCACAAGGAGTCTTAGTTGCACACTTAGAAAAGAATGTGATCAATATATAAAAATAGTAAAAATATACTGACACAAGTTGGAAACTGAACATTTATATTGAAACTCACTGTTAATAAAGTAGGTAATCTATTAAAATCTCACCAATATGATTAAATAAATTAAATAAAACATTAAACATAAAACAAACCATTTTAACTATTAGTTGAAGAAAAAAATCTGAAGGGAACAGATTAAAAGCTTGGAGTATCAGTAGCAGATGAAAAATTTGACTATTTATAAATGTCTATGTTGATGAAAAGTAAACTGAAGTTCTCACAGACAATTTGGGTTTCTAACTACCTGATGTACGTCAATATGGAACCTCTACATGATTATTCAATCTGACTACAAGATGGTGTCGTCAGAGAGACAACAGCTGTTTTCATGTGGCACAAGCAGTGTTGCTCTCTTTGGACATGGACAGTAAGTAATTCAGTATGATCATCTGGGTTTCTGGTGCACAGAGGCAAAACAAACAAAATTGTTTGGAACTCAAAGATTAAATAATGAAAAAAATAACATGAAGCTAATAATTTTACTGAGCTCTCGCATAATATTGGTTCTTAGTTCCTCTTTGTCAGTCAGGGTTCTCTACATTTTTCTCTCTTCACACAGAAATCACACCTTCATATGGTCAACAGGCCTTGAGGAGATTAAATCACATGTTTTGGTGGCACTTTATAATCCCAGAAGTAAAATTCTTTCAAATCTGTTTGCTTATTTTTCAGAAAGTCATGTTTCAAAACAGAGATATCAAAAGTCGTCTTTGCCAACATGCACTAAGACATAAGTATATTTAACTTGAAGGAGTATGATTTGGCATCTGTTCATGTTCATTATAATAGTTTCAGAATTGTAAACACTGCATTTGGACATCTTATCATATGTGGGATAGAATATTATTTCAGAACAATGCATTGCTCCGATCAAGACTTTTGTCCGAGTCTTGATCGGATTGGGATATGACTACAAAAGATTGGTTTTAAAACAGGTACTAAAAGTCTCTATTCACGTATATAAACTCGATGCAGGCTCTCAGCCAATTCACCAATTCATACCACCATTTTATACCAGAGGGTGATGCTTATTTCAACCTTTTGCCAGTCTGTACTTTTGTAATTTTGGTTGTTTTGTGGTCAAGTTCATGTTACTAAATTGTAACCTCTATCCCAAGACATTTTCTACCAACTTTGCCTGAGTTTGTCCACGTCTGGCTGAGGGAAGTTTGATTCCCACTTTAACAACTAACAGTCTAAACCAGTTTTCTATATTCTGCTCATAGTTTACTATGAAAATGTGATTTAATGACCAACAAATAATAAACATGAGGAGGTCACTTTGAGTTATTTTAATCTGTCCAGGGACAGTAGAGTCATACATTCACGAGTCACCTGACTCAAGGGGGATCAGAACTAAAATAAATGGACATAAGTGTCACTGCAATGATAAACTTAACATAATATTTGAACATGTTGCACTGTTCTGGTTAGAAAAGCTTATCAAGCTATTATATGCTAAATTAGCTTGCCATTCAGTTTGTTTTGTCTGTCTGACAGACTATATGACTTCGTTTTGTTTTCGTATTTTTTCTTTTAAACTCTCGTTACAGCAGCAGTATGTTTGAAATCAGTTTTCTTATGGGTACATGCTCTTTTTTATTAGTGCGATCTTTGAATAATACATATCAAAAACATAAATATTTATAAACGTATGTTTATTTTTTTGGATTGTAAAACCTACAGATTCGAGCCTCGGACTATTCTAGTTAAATCGGGTATCCCTTCTTTATAATGGTTGGTCACAATTGCACGACTTTTCCAGTTTCCCTTGTAATCCACGGAAAACGTGAGCGTGCTGTTTTTTCAGGAGAGGAACGCTTTGCACGTTGCCTGCCGGCGTACAATAGCTGTTCCAGCTCACGTGGGTGAGACACGCGAAGAGCGAGCCTTGTCCGCTCGCGCTCCGGGCTCTGATTGGCCCAATCCAGCGGTTGCCCCGCCCCCGGAGAGAGCGCCATTGGCCAGAAATAGGTCGAACAAACCCGCCCGCTTGGATTCCCCCCCCCCGCGTGCATGCCACTGCCGCGTGAGACCAGCGAGGGGAGGGAAGAAAGCGCGAGGGTTTGTCTCGTCTACTGTACATTGCAAAGCGCGTGCGAAAACAAAGCGCGCCACAGGAATTCACCTGTCTTCCTCCTGACTCATGCAGAGGTTCGAGTAGATTAGACATGGCGACATAGCAAAGCATTTCATGGCTATTGTTACGGGTCAACACGTTAGGCAGTAAGATTGTTGATCCCACTTATTCCAGTTCAACAATGTTCCTTGTTGATTGATAAGCTCACATTAAAATGTATCGATCGCATATGTTTAAAAGTACAAGCAAACTGCTTTACTGCTCCATTTTTAAATGTACAACAGAAGAAAGCTCAAATTTTACGTCATTTAAATTTTTTTTAAAAAAATAACTTTGACACGGCTGCTAGATTACTTTGGTTACTGCGAGGTATTAATCCTGTAGTAAACAAAAACAGCCACATCATTCACATACTTGATCCAGCAGCCAACCTCACCAGACCTCTCCTATCACAGTTTCATCCATGTGACCGCCCCACTCATCCCTACCAGGCCAAGATCACTATAGCGAGTTGCTTACTGCCATCTAGTGGCGCCACGAGTGAGAGCCAAGTATTTTCATAGCAGCTAAAGGAGCGTCTCAAAAATGTGAAAATCAGATTTATTATATCAGTTCAATTCAAAATACATAAGACCATAATTTACTAATTCATCACACATAGATCAATATATATTCAACCACTGGTCAGTTCTGAAGCTGACCAGTTTTGCTTGTTTTGCCCACACAACCCTTCGCAGAACTAACTCTTTAGAATAATAAACGGCAAAATGTCATTCACAGAGTGAAGTATCTAATTGTGTTAATGGAAAGTTAAGGAAAAAAAAGTGTGGTAAGCTGATAAACACGGACGCCACCTGACCTAAACCCCCTTCTAATAGACCTCATCTGGTCTATTTATTGCCTAATAGACCAGATACCACAGCCAACAATGAAGACCAGCTGAAGCCAGGCATTAAAACACCTGGGCATTCCAACATCTCAGCAGAGCCACCTCCATTCCCCAATGCACTGGCACAGGGATTCAAAGGGTTTTTTATTGTTCCAGGGTAATATTAATATTTCCTGAAAAACTCTTTGGACCTCCCATCCACTGAACATGGAAGCGGTGACTGATT
The DNA here is from genome assembly GCA_903067075.1 of Micropoecilia bifurca. NCBI lineage: Eukaryota > Metazoa > Chordata > Actinopteri > Cyprinodontiformes > Poeciliidae > Micropoecilia > Micropoecilia bifurca. The sequence goes on along the minus strand of CAEGAF010124851.1, from coordinate 31,570 downwards.
GGAGAGCGTTAAATTTGATTATTGAAAACCACTAATTATCCTCAAGCAATTGACACAATTAAATGTATCGTTATAGTAAATACATCCTGAAATACTGATTCACTCAATGAATTGCTAACTTTGAATAAGGTTCACTTTTTTGTGTGCTTATACTCCAGATATTGTGTATGTTACTGATATGAAATAAGAGAAACAAATGATTACACTTAAGGTTTATTCATTGCTGAAATATAATCAACTACTGACTTCTCAGTAAATAATGTGATAGAAATCTACTAAAACTAGAATTTTTTTTCTTTAAGAAAACCAAAACTTGACAGGGGTATGAACATTTCATATGTGAATAAAGTGACATGATGTTCTTAAAAATGTAATTCATCAGATTGAGTTGAACAAAAAAAGAAACATAAGGTTTGACAGTGAAAACCTGATTGCAGATCAGCAAACAACTCAAATGGATAAGTAGAAGACTGGCATGAAGACTGATTAGGTTACACACAAATACATGGAATATTACATTTGTTTATCATAATAGGTCCTTGTTTTTAAACACACTTTGAAGAAGTACTGTAGAAATAATCACTGCTAAAAAGAGCATACAAATAACATGAGATTAACATGTTACAGTCGATTTGTTTAACCTGTTTTTAATCCTGTGGTATAAAAGCTAGGAATATCCTCAAATAAACAACGTAAAGTGAACACCGTAAGCAAGGCTTCTTCATTTTGGCAGGAGAGGGATTACTGTAATGCTAATTACCAGAAACTTACATTTCATCTATATGTGATTAAATCACTACGGAATATAGGGGCAACTCTCAAATCAACTTTACACTACAAACCTTTGGGGATATACTGAATAAACCATCACATACTGCAGGAGTGATTTAACAACCTCAGCAAAAAACTTGACCATAGAACAAACATGCACTGACATACTATTAACAAAAAAGAAAAGGTTTTTGTCCCCATGTCCCTATTCCTAATAAATGCACTTTACATAAAAAAAACTCCTCAGAGCCTCTAAGTGAACAACAACAAGACAAAATACACAGCAGAGACGTTATCATACAGCAAGAGGTGTAGCAGGGATCTTTAGTTGTGGAAGGGGAAGATACATTAGCAGGTCATTTCACCTAACTTGTCTAGATAACTGCACAGTGTCAGCCAAGCATAGTGTCAATGCACTTAAGGGGTTAATTTATGATCCTATGGAAACAGTCACGTCTTTGAAAACACCTTTGAACATCTTCCAATATAACCTGGAAGAATCTCTGGTGATATTTAATATAATGTTCTACAGTAGTTGTTAACACACTCATTCTAATAGCAGAGTAGATGCAACAGAAAAAGAGGCAAATTCTCCTGAAGGCAGTAGATGCCTTTGCCAGTCCCTTTTTTACCTCTCTCTTTTCTATTTTAGAACTGAACAACAAAAAATCCCTCGTTTGCCATTTCTTTCAGACGCCAGGATCAATATCTGTACGGTGCTTGTAAGAACGGCATTTCCTCATGACTGTCGTGTGTCTGTCTTTCTCCGGGTCTCTTCGAAAGCTTCAGCCTCTTAGCATCTCCTCTTTGCAGTCTTTTAGCCCTGCGGCGGCAGGACGCTTTGTGCCTGTGAAGAAGTGTAGCGTTCCAGAAGCGAGCGGAGCAGTGACGGCAGGAGAAAGTCCCTCTGGCACGATGGGAGGCTCGATGGATGAAGGCTGTCAAAGGCCTGTGAGACTGCTTCCCACACACTCTGCACCTCAGCCGATCCTGAGCGCTCAAGGCCTTTCGTGGGTGTTTAACTGCCATGTGGATCAGCAGCCCTGCTTTGCGGGAAAATACGGAATTGGGGCATATGGGACATCCGAACCGTTTCACTGGAACTTGGAGAGATGACAGGATCTGCACTTTCATTCCTCCAGTGTTGATAAGCCTATACCCACCACCACCAGATCCTCCCCCTCGCTTAATCGTCAAACGAAGAGAGCCTTGTTTCTTATTCTGCTGCCCTCTTATTGTACAGCGTATCTTTTTCTTCCTTTTGACTCCATCAAATCTCACTAAATCTTGGGATTCCCAGTTATTTTCCCTCCATTCTCTGTTGTCGGACTTTTTTTTTTTCTTCTTGTGTCGTCTCATGTCATCGTGGGGCAGGGGGATGTTGCACTGAAATGGTTGGTGCGCCTGGGTGTCTAACTGATGATGGGGATGATGGTGGGAGAGGTGATGATGGTGATGCAGATGGTGATGTTCAGTGGAGGGCAGTTCAGTGAGGGGCTGGAACGGGGCAGTGGTGTGAAGCGTGCGGCTACGGGATCCGGCTGGATAAATGTGCTCTCCTTTCACCCCAGCAGGGGAATGTGGGTGCTGCGGGGGCATGATTGTGGAGTTTGGGGGGAGTGGCTGAGTGTAGGATGGAGCACTGGAGGTGGAGGATTGGGCTGTTGGAACATCATAAAAGAGGGGGGAGTAGCAAGCTGGTGGTTGTGGGGGTGGTTGCTGGTGACTATGAGTGACAACACTAAGACTCTGCCCTCCATGGCCTTCAGTGGATGGAGCCATCTGAAGCAGGGCATTGGTGGCAGCCTCACTTTCAGAAGCTGACTGATTAACATCACTCCCACCTCTGTTTTCTCCAGACCCACTGCTGCCTTCTTGGGAGTTAGACTGTTCAGCTCGGGTAATTCCATGCTGAGACTGCCTGTGTCGAGTGAGGCTATTTGAGTAGGCAAATTGTTTCCCACATACCTCACAGGAAAATAACTTGTCCCCCCCACCTTCATGAACCATCTGGTGATGGGCAGTCAGCTGGAAGTGATGACGGTAGGATTTCCAGCATACAGCACAGGTGTAGAGTCGGGGCTGCGGTGGAGGCTGCGACTGGGGTGGAGGGGGAGGCTGTTGCTGAGGGTTGGAGTCTTGAGGCTTGACGTCTTGAGAGTAGGGGTAATAGGAAGAGGTGCTTGGTGCTGGATTCTGGCTCCTGTCCTGTGCCACGCTACATTGAGTATTTGGATTAAAGCTGTTGAGGCTCTCTGGGGCTGGTGTTGTGGGTACCTCTTCCAGCTCCCCTTTCTGGTGGAGCTTGCTGTGCCTCCTAAGGCTCTGGGAGTAACCAAACTCTTTCCCGCAGATTGTGCATTTGTAATTCTTTGCACCAGAGTGGACTGTTTGATGCTTGCTGAGGTGAAAAGCCTCTCTAAAATACTTTCCACATATGGTGCAATGGTGGGGCTTTTCACCAGTGTGGATGCGGTCGTGCCTGCGCAGAGTCTCACGGCGTGCAAACCCCTTGCCACAGACACTGCAAAGGTGAGTGCGTGGGAGCCCACTGGGTCCCATTCTGGGGGTGTACTGCCTACGTTTTGGGGGCTGTCCACCAGCTGCAGGATCTTTTTTAGCTCTTGGTTTGCGAGGACGTTTTGGTTTGGTAGTAGGATTCTGTGGGTTGCTGCTCATAGCCTCTTGGCTCCCACCACTTCGGAAATTCTTATCCATGCCAGACGTGGAGGAAGGTGAGCCTAGAGGTCCTAAACCAAGACCACCTAGCAGACCTCCTATTATGTCTCCCCTATCATCCCCTCTATTTCCGCTAGCTGCTGTTATTGCAGAGATTGCGTTATTGACAGAGCTAGTGACATCATCCTCTGAGTCATCCAGTAGAGAAGAAAGAGGCAGGTGGGGCTGCTGTTGCGGATGGTGGTGCTGGTTGTGGCTCTGTGAGTGTGGATGCAGAGTTGGGGCCAAGGGAGCCTTTCTCAGAGCTGGGCCCGCCATCCCACTTCCACAGGGGGAGGCACCAGAGTAGCACGGAGATGGATTACCTTGAGAACGGTGGTCATCATGGTAGCCTGTGTAACGATTCCGAGAGTAGTCAGTGGGGTATTTACCATCTGTTCTGTCCCTGTCATTTGAATTCCCTCCCCTTCCAGATTGAAACAGACCATCACATCCTAAACCTGATTTAGGTTCTCCTTCACTCACAATGATTATACCATCCTCTTCCTCAGTTTTCCCATAAATAACCCCTCTATTGCTTTGATAAGTTCCCCCTCCTCCATTACCTCCTCCACCCCCTCCCCCGACTCTGTCCTCACCATCAGTTCCTGTCTTGCTGCCCCGGTGTTTGGGTCCCCTACCTGGCTTGCCGCAGGTGCCTGAGGCAGCATGGTTGAGAAGAGAGGTGCTCTCTCGGAAGGCACGACCACAGGCAGGACATCGGAATGGCTTTTCCTCATGAATCTTCTCATGCCGTGTCAGTGACTCTCTACGATTAAAAGCTCGAGAGCAGGTGGAGCAGCCATATGGGCGGGCTGAAGAGTGTATAACTCCATGTTGCAGCAGGTGCCCCTTTTTCTTAAAGCCTTTGCCACAATCAGGGCAATGAAATATTTTGTCTGGGCTAGGACAAGAATTTGACGAGGGTTGGGGAGTTTCTTGGGTCGAATGGGGAAGGCTTGGGTCAGACTGAGTTTTAATGTAAATGGGGTTGGGGCCTGTAGTGGCAGTATTGCTAGTACCTGCTGTGGTTGGCTCATGCATGCGCATATGCCTGCGAAGGCTTGATAGGTGAGGGAAGCTTTTGCCACAATCTCCACAGCTATAAATGGGCTCTGAATCAGACTCTGAAGCGTTGGGTTGCATTGAGCTCTGGTTATCAGATTTAGAAAGCTGAGAATCATTAGTAACCAGTACTGAGGCAGCAGTGGAAGAGGGAGCAGAGGAGGAGGAAGAAGAAACTACAGATGAGGATGAAGATGAAGAGGCAAGAAGGGATGATGGATCTCCACCCATATTTGTAATACCAACCCCACTACCAATTAAAGCTGGGGGCTGGCCATGACTTAGCCCTCCATTACTACTAGTGCTTGGATTACCACTGTTGCTACTGTGAGCATGGCCGCTACTGCTATTACTGCCACTATCGGATTTTCTTTGAGGCAAATAGCCAGCCATGGCCTTTTTCCTTCTACTACTACTGCTGCTACTACCACTACTTCCGCCTCCGCTGTTTTCCCCTTTACCATCTTCCTTCGATAAAGATAAGTGAAGTGGTAAGGGAAGGGGCAGACCTGCTTCCTGCTGCATCAGAGAAGCTATCTGATTAGATGAAAGCACTGGAATGCCCTGGAAGTCAAAGCCACCTAGCGATGAAGCCTGGGAGCCTGGGTGGAGAGGGTGGTGAGGATGAGAATGAGAGTGAGGATGAGACAGGGAATGAGGTGGAAGCTGCTGCTGGGGAGGTTGCTGGGGAGGCTGCTGGGGCTGTAGGGTGGAGTGGCCATGTGAATGGGAGTGCAAAGCAGGAGGTGGAGCGAGGCTAGTGCTAGGCTCTCCAGCTGCCTGACTTAACCCAATCCCTAAGTGGTTATGAGTTCCCTGTTGAACTAGAAATTGCTCTAAGCTAGCATTAGCAGGCACGCCAGAAAGAAAGTATTGATTAGCAGCTAACATGCAACTAAATTGTTGGTGAAGGCTCCGTGCATCAGACTGGGCTCCAACCAACTGGTGTCCCAAAGAGCTGACTGCACTGCTGCTAGAAGGGTTGTTAGAGGTGGCCACAGATGTTGATGGGGAGGGAGAGGAGGAGGAGGGGCCAGGTGATGCCTGGGGGACAGAGAGGCCAGGATGCAAAGGAGGGGGTGGAGGTGCTGATGTTACTAATCCTCCTAATCCCCCAGCACTCCCACTACTGCTACTTCCCCCTGTAAAGTGCTCAAAGCGGCCTACACTTGGGTGTAACTGCTCCTGTGCTAGTGCTGCCTCAGACGGGTGGAAAGAGCGCAGGAACTGCGGGTAGCCTGAAGAATGACTCGAGCTGCTGCTGCTCATCTTGCTTGACTTTGAGCGAGAGGTCTGAGATGAGGAAGGCTGTTGTTGTAAAGGTGGGGGAGGAGGGGCACTCATCTTGGCAAAAATGGAGGCAGAATCAGAAAAGGCGTTACCTCTTGACCCCTGCAGGGGGCCCAGGCCAAGTCCAGACAGAAGAGCTCCAGAAGACTCAGCCTGCTGCTGCTGCTGCTGCTGGAGTTGATGCTGGTGTAGTTGCACTTGCTGCTGATGCTGTAGCTGTCGATCTAAACCAAGGCCTTTGAACTGGTGGGCCTGGTGCCCACTTAACATCTCTATAATGTCCAGATTGTATTTTCCAAATTGGAACATTTCCCACTCACTGGCACATGGGGGTGCAGATGCCAAACCTCCAGCGCTAGGAGCGGCTACAGTAATCCCACCACTCACTGGTGAAAGACAGACTTTACCCTAAGAGTGGGACTATGCTACTATGTTCTTACTTTGGAGACAGCTTAAAGTTCATCTCTCCAGATTGTTTATCTCTGGTGCTGCCACTCCCTCTTGATCATCCACTGCCCACACTATACTTCCAAACTCAGTGGGGTAGCTGAGGTGATAAACTGATGATCAAAGGTAAAAGGTAGACGAGTTCCACCCAACTGCATCAGAAATTAATTAAAAGTGGTTTTTATTGAGGAACCAGTTCAAATGATGGTTTTCTTGTCTCCTTTGAGAATAACTGTGTTCCTTCACCTAAGATTCCCCATCCATGTTCAGCCAAGAAGTTCCTACAGCTGAAAACACAAAAGTCAAAAAGGGGTGAAAGTCATAGAAGGGCTTTGTATATCTTTATATTAAGATAATAATCACTTTATGCAGACCGACAGATTATTCTTCAATATACAATAACATTAAAATACAGGCTGCAGTAAGTAACCTTTATAAAAAAAAATATGTTTACTACATATTTGTTAAAACTGTCACTAAATTTAAATTTATCACAGTGCAGGGCAGTTTTAAAGCATCTTTTCCTCCAAAATATAATTTGGAACAAAAACTATTTTTTGCACCATCAAACTTTAGTTGCAGTAAATCTACACACCCATTTATATTTCTGAAGCAAGAGTGAAATGAACAATTTGTGCCATATCTGAAAGTTTGACCTTTTGTAGCATTTGCAAAAAGCAAAACAAACAAACAAAAAAAACATTCAACATTTTATATTTGCAATAACTTACCTTAAGAGTGGTTCTGCTGGAGTGGTGCCCAATTAAAGTAGCTGTATAAATGCCAATTGTTTTTATTATTAGTCTCATACTGACTACAAACACAAAGGTATTTTCTTTTCTCTGTGAATGAATATTGTGCACCTTGTAGGCGTCTGTGTGAAAAGAGGCAGATTTTGCATATTTAACAAAGCACTGGAGAGAGTGACCCATTTTACTTCATTACTATACTATCTGACCATTTCATCTTTCCATGCTGAATCTTTTCTGATGTGAATCACACATAGTACACATAAGAGAGTATTATGCAGAATATTTATTGCAGAATGGATGGATATTAGAGAGGTTATGTCCAGACAATTTTGGGCATAACAAATTAACATTATCACACAAACTAAGTAAGGAAAAAAAAATAGTGGTAAATATTAACTGATGCAAAATATATCCAAGTGACTTTGCCACTCTGCTAAGGACTCTGATTCTGTACCTTCAAGGGGTCATGTCATCACAGTCTACTTCCTTTTCATCTGATTTGATAAATACTATTTTGTAACTATGTAATTATTCATAGCATGTCTCATGGTAGTAAAAAATGTTTAAAACACTCATATAATTCAATTATAAATTCTTCTAAACATACTTAGAGTTATTAGACCTCATTTCCATTGCTGGTGATTCTGAGCTCCATGTGAGCCAGTTGTCTCTTGTGGAATATGAGAGATTATGACTGCAATCAAATCAAAATAACTGAGTTACATTACCACAAATCCTGACAGCCAACTAGTTGAAGAGAGTTGCTATGAATCACAGGTAGTCAACTGGAATAAACGGTTGAAATTGGCTCTCACTGTCGTGACAAAAATATCATTTTGTTCTCAGGCTCTTATTGTCCACCCCTTCTCGTCACAAACCCTGTGGTGAAATTCTTGCTCCCTTCTCCATGCAAAGCTATTGCATGATTTATCAGAATTTTGTGGCCTTGTTTGTTTATGTGGAAAATTGTATCTGTTGGACCAAAACACTGAACTCGCCCTGCTTGGTTTTAGTTCTATGCAACAGGCAAACATCCCAACGACACCTTCTGTTTTTTTTTGTTGCTTTTTAAAATCTTCTAATAATATGAACAATTAAATGCCACTTTCCAACTATTATTGCCTTCCGCTCTGAACTTGTAAATTGCTTCTCTCTTCCATGTTCACTGAAAACACCTGCGGCAGGAGGGGATTCATAAGAAATCAACATGATGCATCTTGTGGACTTTGAAGGGCGTGCACAAAAACTAACATTTTGCAACCACTTGACAGTGGTCCGAACAAGTTGGGCCCTCAACGGAGTCTGCCACTTCTAACTTTGCTCTTAACTGCAGAGAAAATAATAGTATAGATTCTTTCCCACTTTGTCAGATGAGCCTAAACTAAGTAAAGATTTTAATAAAAGCAAACTGAGACCTGCTAGTACTTTAAGAGTGGCAGCAATGGGACACTCTTTTTTAAAAAAAATATCAGATTTAGTTTGTATTCTTTCAACTTAAACAAGAGAAAACCTGTTAACGAGGCAAGCTCTGATAGATAGATAGATAGATAGATAGATAGATAGATAGATAGATAGATATAGATAGATAGATAGATAGATAGATAGATAGATAGATAGATAGATAGATAGATAGATAGATAGATAGATAGATAGAAGTTGGGAGAATGTGTTTAGATTAGTAGGTTTACAAGGTTTACAGCTCAGAGTTTATCGCTAAACAGTAATGATTGTGTCATAAAAGCTAAATAACCCAACTAGTACAAGTAAATTAACTGGTACTTATTTTTACCATTTATACAGTTTTGTAATACTAAATTCTATTTATAGAAATTTTAAAATTAAAGCAATTTTTATAATTTTGGGTCACAACTTCTCACAGCTTTAAAAGTAATTCCCTAAAAATCTTAATTTTGAACCTGTGTCCATAATTTTGGCATCATGTAGTTTTTAATGCTTCAGGTAAAATCTTTTTTATGAAAATTTTAGTCGCATACATAAAACCCATAGGGAAAAAAAAACATTCGACCTTATAAAAATATTTAAATATATGCACTAAAGAAAAAAACTAAATTTCAAAAACAACCATAGAGAAATAACATTTAGTCACTAAATGATAGTTCAAGTTCACCGTGTTCTGTAGACTTAACTCACTTTAAATGTGGTTATGCTCACCTCTATAAATCTTACCGTTTCCTCTAATTCAATAGATGAATCCTTGGAGGGGGATTTGTGCTCCCCTGGCAGATGAGGGAGATTATCTAATGCATATCTGACTGCCTCTCATTTTAATGCACATCAGCAATCCTGCAAAAAAAACCCAGAAAAAATGGACCAGAGATGCTAAAATTAACACCAGCTTTCCATTCGCTTCACCATGTAAACATTAGTTTCAAGCGCGAGCAATAACGGTTGCTCCTGTTACAGCATTGGCTAACATTTAGTAGAGGGGGGAAAAAAAAGAAAAACTAAACTTGGCGGTTCTCTTTAGCATCATGTTAGACTCCGGCTCAGTGTGTCTGGCTATGTGCAGCCGCACGCATTTTTTACAAAAGCCACATTGCTGCTAACGTTAGCCATCCTCTCTAAGCACAATTGTAAACGCGCGCCGACTAACCTTAACTTGACGATGCTAGCGCTAGCATATACATCTGCGTAACCTATATTCAGCAAATGTTTACCTACGCATCCAGTAACAGAGCAGAGTTTGCAGATGGATGAGGCCTGGCACGCCTTCTTCTTCTTCGTCTTCTTCTAACTGCCTGCTGGCTAGCTACGGAGCGCGTCCATTTCTGCGTGCTGTTTTCCAGTCGTTAGCCAGAGCCATTTTCACTGATGCTGAGCGGGGTGAACGCTCGAAATCAACGCCGACGAACACCGCTGCAGCCTCCTCGCCATTTGGTTACCGACCGCTCTGCGCTGGCACGGAGCTCATTAGGTTATTATCTAGAGGGCCGAGGAGAATTTTTTTGGTCAGTCGGCGGGTGATATATATTTTTTTTGGGTGAAAGTGAGTGACGTGTGCCCCCCTAACGTTGGTCCTTTCCGGCCCTTGTAATGTTTCCGGGTAGCGGCGGCGGCAGAGAGGCTCGCGGACGGTGTTTTAGGGTTCACCGCTTGGCTTCATGCGGCTCCGTTTCTGCTTTTTGGGTGTTTTTTGTGGGTTCAACCGTTACATCTCAGTTGAAGGGAAAAGCATTAGGGCTACTAAAAAATTAAAAAAAAAAATACGACTTTAATCTGAGAATTGAGTTCTCAGATTAAAGTCTCAAAGTTAGTACTCCTGCTGCACAATTCACATCCCTGGCATTGAAGGTTGTTGCTACCAGGCGCATATATGCATTAAAAGCAGAATTCAGAAAAAATTAAAATGACAATTCTGAGAAGAAAAGTACAATTTTTTTCTACTCTGAATTCTGTATAAAATTCAAAGAAAATCTGACATTTTCTTTGAATTCTGAGATGAAATTGAAAATTCTTAATTAAGTGAAATAATTCTGAGATTTCAGCCCTAATCTTGATCAAGCCTGTATAAAATGTTCAGAGTGAAATCAGGAGGTTATAACACTCATGTTACAGAAAGTAATTGAATTTGTTTGAAGCCAGAACAGTATTTTTTATTATGCCAGTATTTCTTTTATTAAACTCTGCAGTTTAATAAGGGGTTATTTTACTAACAAATTTTCTCCTCATTCAGTAGATTTATGCTAGGCCCTTATATCCCCCTAGGCCAGCCAGGGGACATAACACATGCTACATTAAATTGTTTTATACCAAAGCAAAACAATTTAATGTTTTGCTTTAAACATTAAATCACAATTTCTTCATCAGGAGTGTAAAATGCATACATATTTTAGGCTTTTATTCTTGTGGTATTCCTGGCATTCAGACAAAACAAGTGTAAGAACTACAAATTCATTGAACACACTTATTAATAATTTACATTTATATGGAATTCTTCATTTTTAATGACTTGTCAAGAGTCTGAGAATTTTGTCTGCTGCTGAGGTTCAATAATGTTAACAGCCTCAGAAAACACCCAGTTACAACAGTTTAATTGGTAAAATAAATCATTTTTATTTGTTTGTTTGTTTCATTCATTTGGTTGTTTGTCCCATTTTGATATAAACCTAATATTTGAATGAAAAGGAGTAGTTGGAAGAAAAAAATCATACAGCCTAGACCTTCTCTCAAAAGTTAGTCCTTTATACCATAAGCAATTAAGCATCAATCAACCATCCATATTGATGAATAAACTGATAAACACAGGCAACGTGTATATATAAAAATATTAACTTTGTATTAAATTTGTAATGATACAGCACTCTGCAGAGTCAATATACTTGATTGTATTGTATTGTTTCTTTAGACAGATTGTTTCACAGATTTATTCCATAAACAGAAACGCAATGTTTTATTTATGTCTAACTTTGAGATTAAAAAAAAAAACAAATCTCAGATCTTCTTGAATTATAAATACTATCTCTTTTAACAAATCTCTTGGCAAACGTGTTGATAGTATACTGTTATGTATTTTGAATGTAACTAACATCTAGAGATCAGCTATTCAATAGAACAATCTTTAACAACTGAGGTGCAAAGAAAAAAAATTCTACAGAGGAAACCCTGTAAGATAAATAAGAGTGTGGTTGGTGTAAGGAAGCACAAAGATACTGGAGCTTGCAGCAGAGCCGATGGCGTCTGCATCTGTTTCTCTCACTGTGGAGGACGTAGGAAGAGGTGCGATAGAGTGATCAGGCTCTGCCGGACAAAGAAGACGGAGTGATGGAGCGTTTAAATCACCAAACCTCGACAGTCACCCGCACCTAAAACCACGTGGGGCGACCTGAGAGTAATTGGACCACAGAGGAATAGAAAGGAGCCAGAGAGAGCTGGGGACGTCTGGTGAGGTGAAGGCGCTCCAGGGGACGACCTGATGAAGCTGGCTTCCATTTGTTTTTACAGAAGTGTGAAAGCACTGGTACTGAGATAAATGGTGGCTTCTTTTACAAAAGCAACACATTTTTCTTTATAATGAGAATCCCATATGTCTTATCTAACACAGTGAGAAGAATAAACATCTACAACGCCCAAAGATTTGTTTTGCTTTTACTTTTGCTTTATACTTAAATGTTTCACATCATCAAACTAATTTTAGCATCATAAAATGTTAATCAGAATAAATACAAAATGCAGTTTTCAATTGATGTTTCCATCTAGTTAGGGAAACGATTTATTTCTAACCCAGCCCTCTATATGCCTGTTAAATCAAATTAACTGTGATTAATCAAAAATAGTTTGGTTTAACTCGATTACAACTAGAACCTGTACGACAGAAGAAGTAGGTTAAAAGATTTCAAAAAGTACTAAATCATGCGATTTAACAAAATTTAACAACAGATTTGAAACAGTCGCTGCCATCAGCCTGGAAAGGAATAAGGTCAGAGTTCACAATTTAACAATAGGAAAGAAGACAGGTCAAAAACCGCATCGGCTAAACCGACTGCTGACCAACAGGAACACAAACACTCCAGGAAAACGTTCCTACATCAGGTTACCTACACTTGGATTATACAGTGGAACAATAACCCAAAGCACAGCAGGAATCCAGTTTGCTACAGTGAAGGTTTGAAGTGGTCTAGACAAAGTCCAGACTGTAGACTTTAGATGTCAGTAGTAAATTTAAAAACTCAGTAGCTTTTATATTTGTTTTATGAATGCTTGTTTTGCAGACGTTGTAAATCATAAATGGTTTGTACTTGTATTCTTCTTCCTCAAGTCCAGTCATTCACCCATGTACTCTTGTACTTTATAGAAGAGTCATGGCCCATATAAGGAGAGTCACAATAATATTTAGGTATTTTTCATTAATATAAACAGTACTCATGCATTTAAAAAATTATGATGTTGTAATGTTATATTATATATAACATTATACTATATAGTATAAGTTACTGGCCACAAGATGATGGAGTAAACATCGAGTTGGTATCATCAATTCATACCCAGTTATGTATGGTTTTAATGTAGCGTAATTTGCTTATCAGAATCATTTTTATTTAGTAGATAGGACACCGAATGATAGATTAGATGATATCCTATAGTCAAACCGTTTAACAAAAACAACCTTTCATTTATGAGCCTCTGCTCTGCGTCCAAATCAAGCTGAATGTGAATCGCCTGGTGGTGAAATGTGGAACTACAAGGACTCAAATGCATCTTATTTTTCCTGTCCTTTGTGTGTTTTCTTTGTGTTTCAGCTCCACAACAACGTGAGCTGCCGGCTGCTTTTTCATTTCAACCCGCACTCTTCTCACAGCAATAAATGTATTCACAGGAGGTTGAAGATATGAAGTGCACAGTCTCCGTCTTGCTGCAAGGATCCAGCAGGTGCAGTGTGATATAACTCTGCGTTCAGAGGATCTGGAGTGGATTTCATTTAAAAGTACAGCTGTCCACTCCCAGTAGCCCTCCACGGCTTTTAATGTGCCTTATACAACATCTCACACCTCGGTGATGTACAGCTTTAGTTTGTTTACTGATCTACAGACGACTGAAGCGTTTTCTGCTAATATAATGTAGCTGCAGCTTCTGCTTTGACCCCTTATACAACATTAATTTGTTTCCTGATTGCTACTATTAGAAAGCCTATTTCATAACATATTACTGCTGAGCAAGCCTCTTGTGTCTGAAGTGTTTACACAAACGTCTCTCAGACTAGTCTGATAACAGTCAGTCTGAGCATTGGACCAAATATAGGATATTGAATTTTCATCTTCTCTTTGGTTTAGTCATCATTAAAAACGCACCATGAACTCTTGGTTTTTGTCATTTTGTATTCGATCTCGGCTAGATTCTCCTGGCCTCAATGTTGTTCTGTTTATTTAATTTTTGTTTGTTTTTTTAAAGACTCGAATGTTGCATTGGGAGACATCTCAGGGATGTTTAAGGTACCACCAACCACCTTTAGTAGAAAACCTGGAGGCTCATTTTTTTATGAACAACACTTTGATTTATAGTGAATGTGGTAGTAGTTTCTATTTACCAACTATGTTTAAGCGCCCCTCGTCAAGATGTGTAAAAAGCCTTTTAAGTAAATACATTTTTCATTGCCACTATATCATCTCACATTTAAAAAAAACATAGAAAGATACAGTTTTTAAATCTAGTATTTATTTAGTGGTGGCAACAACAGATTATCACAAAATCTAAACATCCATTCGTTGCCTATGCTCGCCTTTCCTTGCAAGTTTTCTCCTGGAGTGTTTGAGAGACGAGGAACTGATAAAACTTACAGGTTTATCACCAACAATTGCCATAAAGTACACATAAACAACGCATATTTATTTCATTTATAGCTTTACTTATATTAACTGATCAAACTGTTTCTGTCTCTAAATATGTCATAGTGAAAAATTTAGATAAGGGTTCCTTTTTAAGTGATGAGTTTAGGAAATGTTGGTTTAATCTAGAAACACTGCTGTCATAGAGAGAAGGAGTTTCTTAAAGAGACAGAGGCCCAATTTTAAGGCACTAAATTGTGAAGTCAAATTTCTTTTAGATCTTGTTTGATGTGTAGAGAATTTTTAATAACAACTGAAGGTGAGAGATACTTTATTGTGTTATATAATTGAAAAGTATGCTTGGAAAACACATGAACAAATAAAACTTTCACAAACTAAGCAGAGTGAGGGAGCAAGTTCATTTAAGTAAGGAATTAGGTAAAAGAGAATAATCTCTAACATTCACTATTAGAAAGCTGCAGTATATTATTCAGCTTTACTCCAAAAGAAGATTAACAAAAGTGCCAATAACTGTGGGTATGACTGTAATTAGTGTATAATTCATCTTAACTTCATTAGAGAATAAAAGTAGATCCAGAATAAAATCAGTCTAGGCATAGATTATGGTGGAGGAGGTTACCCAGGGCATCATTCATGCAGGCGGCACCCCTGCATTCATGCATCAACTGCAGAAATGAATTAAACTTCTGATTACCTCCTGATTTTACAGTAAACTGACAATATCCAATAATCTTCTATGTGAGAGACCTCACACTCTAAATTAAAAAAAAGGACAAAACATTTTTTCCACCAACTTTATTATACAAATTCTTTGTCACTGTCGTATCCAAGGGAATCAATGCATTCAACAATAACAAAAAGGGTTTTGTATTTAAATCTATCAGCATGAAAATAAATCCATAAATTTCCTTTACTGAACACTCTCCCGGTCCGCTTCAGGTGGCTTTTATGCATCTTCCCTTCCAAATGAATTCATCATGGTAAAAATGCACACCATATTCATTCATTTCTCTCCAAATAAAACAAGCTTCTCAGTGTACCTGCTTGCGAATTACTTCTCCTTTATGAAAAAAAGAAATAACCCCTATATAGAAGGATGCTATGAGAATAAAAAGACAACAAAATGTTATGAGCTTGGCACTGTACAGTTCATTAAATACTAACACGTAAGGTTTTTTTTGTATCCTCAAATTAATGTTGAAGAGATCACTCAAAATATTCTGATTGTACTAGCTATACAAAATACAATACTTCCACAAATTAGATTAACCATTTATAAAAACTGTGATGAGTATTAAATGGATATGGCTTGTGAGTTATTACAGACTTTGCTACAGACCTTTTTGTGGCTCTATTTTAAAAAAAAAATTGAATACAACTTCTACGTTGTCTGTCCTATTTCCCTGAAAAAAAGACACTGCACTTCAACGCTTTCGAGTTTCCGTCTAGGTCTCTAGCTCCTCTCTAATCAACATTCATCTGAACATACAAACATTATGGCATCGTAGGGTTTTGTGCGCGCAGCCCGCCAAAAGTTAGCCGGTAAAGCTGCTGCAGAAGAGACTCGTTCAAAACTCTCTCGACGCACGTCCAGCTAAGAAGGCTGCAGAATTTTTCAAAACGTGTTTTTTTTTTTTGTTTTGTACCCGAGTGGAAACCTTAAGTAATCACTTGAGACAAATAAGTCATAAGGCTGATGTCTAGGCACGGTACATACAGCTGGAGGGTTGGCCATTCGAAGCATTGACGACCCTTTAGAAATGCCAGGCATGCTTTTTTTTGTCAATGCCTCTCAATGAAATGGAGCTGGCATGCATCGAGGTTTGGAGTCTTCTCAAAATCTTGATGACCAGAAAATAAAAATAAAAGTAGAAATAATAAAACAACTAGTCATGAAAATGTAAAGTCATCTAAAAACAATAAACACTTAAAATCCCACCAAGTAAAAGAACATCACATATCATAAGATAATTGTTAATAATAACCATAACAGTTATAATAATTATTAATAATAACACTCCATCAAATTTATAAACAACTACATTTAGCACTGTGTATAGGAAGATTGTCCAAATGGAGTCGTGTGTTTCTGCTCTTCGGCGTTTCGCCTCGTTTTATCCTCCAGCCGAAACATTCCCTTCCGTCACCCGCGCCTCTAATTTCGCTCGATAAGAACAGAAATAAAAAAATAAGGAACAAAAATAAAGCCTCTCTCAATGCAGTATACCTCTTTCCATAGATGAGTCGCGCTCTGATCGGCCGCGGTCGTGCAGAATGTAAACCTTGAGGACACGGAGCGTGTCTGGTGCAAATATCAGGGGGCTTGGTTTGTGCAAAGTTTAGTCTCTGTGTTTCTCTTGGAACTGTGCTTAAATTGCTCTTGTTTTATTTTTTTTGTAGGTTTTTTGTGTGTGTTTTTTTGTTCGTACACATTGATACTTGATACATCATGACGATATCAACACAAAATCGATAGAGAGAGCATTTTATATGGACCACAGATATCACATACTACAGTATATAGGATAGGATAGCCCTTAGTATTGATAAGCGTTGTTATTGATGATTTTTTTTCCTACTTTTTTTATATATTTTTTTTTCTAACTCATACTGGCTGAAGTGCATTATGATACAGCAAGTTCCTTGTCTTGAAGATGTGAAGGGCTTCCCAACCGTCCGAGTCTCTCACCCCCACTCCGGACTCTGAGGATGTTCTTCTCGCCGGCTCAGCTCCGAAGACAATCCTTTGACTGTACAAAACATCACTGGCTTGTATCATTTGTGGTAATAACTAAGTGGTGATTGTCAGACCAGCTTCCAGGATTGATACTTCCTTTGTATCTCCGAAAAGATGGCTTTGAAGGACAGTTGTGTAAGTGCAACCTCTTTGTGCTCTTTGTATGCAAAACGTATTACACAGCGAGTCGCCTCTCTGGAGGTAAACTGAGCACATGCTTCTTCGTTTTGGGTAATATTAAAACAGATGGCTCGGTATTATTTGGTAGGGCCTGATCTGTGAATGGAAACAGCAGAGTCAAACTTCAGCCCTTCCCTCCCCCCGTCCCGAAAATGATCCTGTACCGTTTTTGAATTTCGGCTTCCTTGTAGCGTCGCTGTGGTCAGAGTTTGCGTTCCTCTGATGATTTAAAATCTAAGGTCACGTGGAAAAATTAGGCAACCCAGGTGTCGGATTGTTAAATTTCGGGTCCGTCCTCAGTTTGAAATTCAGGCGAGGAGTCCTGCTGGAAAACAGCCTTGTCCACCAAATTAGGAAGCAAAAAGCGCAGTTCAGTCTCCTTGTGTCAGGATGAGGTTTTGTTCTGCAGAATGTAAAATATCCAAAATGTTTCACCATGCAGGCACAATGGTCTTTGACACTGATCTGGTTTCCTCAGCCTAACACGTCGACATCAGTCCAGGCAGCTGGCTCTCTCCTCTGAAGTTCTCTGCTTCCTTAAACCAAGTTTTTAATGTCTCATTCTTTATATCTAATATGGCTCCTGAGTACTTCTTGAAAAACATATATATGTGTGTATATGTCTATATGTATATATTTATATATAGATATAGAAAAACTAAATCATGAACTACTCCTCTATTGGTTTTGTTTCACCAGTCCTTCTACGAGTAATGGCACTGCTGTATATGGCGATATGGCAAAAATCGGTTAGAAAATATGGCTGATGTAGGCTATCACAAAGGTGTCCCCACCTAGACTTTTAGTTTTATAGGTAGTCATATTCAAACTAATCTGATTAAAGAGAAAACTAATTTGAATAGCCTAAACACGTTACTGTTACTACTGAATACTTCTAGGTTTATTTGTAGTTGTGTCTAATAGTTAAATGCAGAAGGGTGAGCTGTTCCCCTGCGTCTAAGGGATTTTTACCTTACACCGTCACCTCGTTCTTACTCCCCGTCCTGATCCCCTGACTGCCTCCTGTGCTTCCTGCAGACCCGCCGCCGGCGCCGCCTCCTCCTCCTCCTCCTCCTGGTATGAAATGTAGCTGCTCAATGGTGTTCTGCCTTTTCGCTGCGAAAGCCATCCTCCTGGCGCTGTGGCCCCCCAGCGTTCCCGTTCCCATGACGACCCCGGCCCCGGGTACCTCCCCCGACCAGCCCACGCCCCCGCTCACGTGACTCGTCATGCCCGTGCTCCTCTCCTGCTCCCGGCCAGACGTGGGGTGAGAGTTCATCTTGATCATGTGGTGCCGGTCGAGGGAAGGCGTGGCGCACACGTTCTGCTGGGACTGGGCCTTCTGCTGCCGCGGCAGCGTGGGGACGATGCCGGTTCCCGTGTGGGCGTAGGGGTCCACCACTCCCATCCCGCTGACCCCCATCCTGTCCTCCAGGTGGTCCGGGGACATCAGCATCCTCTCCTGCCTGTCCTGAATCTCCTGCCTGTCTTTCGTCTTCCTGGTCAGGGTTTGCATGTTGGTGTTCTTGTTGGAGGCCGCCATGGCTTTGTGGTACTGGTGTTGCTGGTTCTTGGACATCCGAGACAGCGTCCCGGTGTTGCCGGGGACGTCGCCCATGTTGAGCAGCTGATCGCTGGACTTCACTTTCCTCGGAGGCTTGGACAGAGTGTCGTAGTTGGGATTGTACTGGGGCTCAGGAGGGTCCAGAGGGTAAGGATTGGGTGTGGGAGAGGCAGGCATGCCAGAGGGGGGCGGCGGGATCCAGGGACGGATGGCGTGTCTGGGGAGGGTTCCTCTCCCACTGAGGGTGTAGTCTCCACCCCAGTGGAGGTGGTGCTGGGAGGACTGGAGGGCCGGCTGAGCCGTGTGGGGTCGGCGCTTGGTGGTGCAGTAACCAGACGAGTACTCATCGAGTCCTTTCTCTGAAAGCCAAAAACATACGTCTCCGAATTAGGACTGCAAATAATGATTATTCTCACAATTAATCCGATTTGAAAAAATGTCACATTCTTCAGATTTTTCACTGAACCACTTAACCACTTAATCATTTGTAGCACAAGATACATCTACAGATAAAAACACTACAATTGTCAACGTTAAAATCTCAGCCCTCGCTCCTTGTCTTACCATCAATACACCTGTTCACTATTTTTGGATTAACTGGTAAATAATTGGATATCAATAAGTGCAAAATAAAACATTTAGGTTTTTTTTATTGATTTCTATTACAGAATTTGAACCCGGTGAGGCTAAAACTTTGCCACTTGAGGAGTTCTGGATACAACATATTTACAAAAGACAAGAGATTTTTATTTTATCTGAAATACAAACTGTATGTGTTTTTTTTTACACATTTGGCTTAAATATTCCTCTAAGAATGTTTATGAGTATCTATACAACAGTTAACGATTCATCAATTACTAAATTAGATTATTTCAAGAGTCGATTCATCACAATTAATCCGATTGTTTCAGCCCTAATCTGAATTATTTACATTGCCTCAAAGAAATATTCACAGCTCTTTAACTTTTCCATATTTTGTCATATTACAACAACAATCTTCAGCACATTTGATTAGGATTTTATGTGATAGGCCAAAACAAAGCAGACATGATAGTGAAGTTCAGAAAAAATCAATACGAATAAATAAAAGCAATTGGTATTTAGTAGTCTTGTCAATCGATTAAGACATTTAATCAGATTAGTTATTGATTCATCTCTGCGTAGTACTTTAAACTTGAAATGTAACGTTTTCAAAAAGAACATCTTTTATTATCACCAAACATCTCAGTTTTTCCTAGTTTTAATATTTAGGAGGGTTTAAAATAAGTCATTTGGTTTCAAACACAATTTAGAAATGCTAAGTATGCACTATTTTGAATTCTTGCAGCTTTTGTCGATTCTTATTTGGAATTCCAAGCAGCAAGGAATTGCAATAATTCAGCCTTGAAGTGGTAAAGGTGTGCAAGGCGGCTATAAAACCTGGTTTTATGTCAAACATAAAACCAGGTTTGTGTTCAGACTGCAAAGCTGAACGCAGTACAAGGCCGCGCTGCTGTGAACTGAGTAACCCTATTGTTACGATCTCTGTATCTTTTATGTAATATTAACACGTTAAACTTTTTACATTAACTGTATAAGTTAACATTAATCGCTCCACCTTTGAGTAATAATTTGCTTCATTTTATTGATGACTGTGCTTATCTTGGGGGTTTCTTAAGAGAAAATTAGCGAGCAAACAGCCTCAAGAAGTCCAGTGAAGGTTCTCACTTGGCGACTATTTCCTTCTCCCATCTTCCCAACCAAACAAAATGAGAAAATGAGATTCTCGGTGGGGATAAATCACAGTGTATTGCTGCACAAAGTGTGTAAGCTAGTGTCACTATTCTCAGCAGCAAGAAAGGGATTCCTCCTGAACACAAGGGGACGCCCACTCCTCTTTATCAGGCATAAAGCAATAGAAAACCTTTCAATACAATAAATAATTAAAATGTGCATTTCGGGGTTGACCACCCGCGTTTGGAAGGGTTTTATTGAACAACTGCCGATAAAACCCATATTAAAAGTTGCCATTGAAGAAGATAAATGACCACAGCAGAAAGCTCAGAGAAAACATTATTGAGGCATTTAAAGTAGAGCTAAGATTATCAAACAATATTACAAACTTTGAACATCTCACAAAGCACTAATCAATCCATCATGTTAAGAGGGAAAGAGACTTGGTAAATAATCTCACAACCAGCCCATAGTCAGACCTAAATCATGTCGAGAGTCCTTGGCAAAAGAAAAAAGATTCATGCTGGCAGACGACCTCAATACAATTCTGAAAAGCAAATTAAGCAAACCTTTGAGGTTCTAGATGTGCAAAACTGGTAGAAATAACCAAATAAGACTCGCAGCTGTAACTGCACAAAGTTATTTCTACAAAGCAATTACAACGATACCTTCTGTGAGTCGTACAGCAGAGTATTAGGCTATGAGAATTTGTTCCATTGCAAGAAAATAGTTATAGTAGTAGTAACTTTAGAAAAAAACAAAAAACATCTTAAAATTATGATAAAGTTATCAAGATATGACATGATCATCTCGGATTGAGTAGCCCCTTCCTTGAAATTCACACGGTTGTTTGAATGATTGTTGCAAAAATCCAACTACTGATCCAACTAATGATTTGATGCCAATGTGTTAAACGTCTTTCTGTCGAGGAATAAGTAATATCTGTAAAACCTGTACCGACGAATAACTTAACAAGATGCTCAACTTTCCTAATTTAATTCATTTTTTGCTATTTTTTGTGTAGTTCTCATAAAACCACTAGTTCCTTCTAATTTTACGACTGTATTCTTGTAACATTATAAGGAACATGGCGACCCTGGGTGTGCTGACATCACTCTGACATCATTAGTGGAAAAATAATCCACGTTTTCCAAAAAAATTAAACCTTCAAAAACCAAAAATTTGATAGTTCGATTGGTTGTAATGTGACCTAACGTAGAAAAGGTCAACAGGTGCAAATACTTTTCCTCCACTGCAAAAAACGAGACCAGACAGCGATGAATTCTGCCCCAACTGCGTTGCCACGCCGAAGGGAATAAGAAACATCTGCAGGAGCAGCCCTGTGCGGCGGGTAAAGAAGGCGTCTCATTTGTGGGAGAGGCATCACTCACCGAGGCGTTTGAGTGAGGAGTATCTGTTGAGCTCGGGCTTGGTGGCGCTTTCATAGGAGGGCGGCAGCTGGGCCAGGTTGTGCAGGGAGTGGTGGAAGGACGGCTGGGACTTGGTGTTGTTGTGTTTACTGGAAAGCAGGGTGCCTCCAGCTGCCAGCTGAGCATTGTTCATCCGAGGGGTGCGCTCTGCAAAAGCCACAGGGAGAAAACGACTGCGTGTTAAATGAGATTTGCTCCTCTGGATGCGAGCGCGCTGCGTTTTCGCAGGGTGCGAATCCTCCGACATTCACTGGGAAAACGGGAGACCGGTTTCCAACTCTGCTTTCAGCGCCGACACAAGCAACTGGAGCTGTGATAATCATTATTATTGTTCGGCTGAATGAGCCTACATCTGAGCTTAAAATGTAGGTGAATGAAGCAAATGAAGAATCTGGGTGATTGCATGCGATTTACATGGAAGCCGTGATGTGAGCAGCTGCCTTACCGATAGTCGCAGTGTGTTTGGGGCTGGAGCCTGATGAGTGGATGAAATTGTGCTGCAGATTGCCCACTGTAAGTCAGAGAAAAATAAGGTAATCAGCTCACAAAATGGATGTCAGGCAGGTTTGAAGATGAATGGCGGTTTAGCAAAAAACAATGAGGCCCGCACACGAAAGCCTCCCGATGCATGTTCATTTAGCAGTTTTTAAGCCAGAATAAGCCGTTTCTGCAATCATTCTTAAGCACAACACCACAGGGGATGTTTGTGTCCTATCTAATCATGGAGAAATCTCAGTGGTGGGACGCAGGGGAGAAAAGTACACAGATGAGCCCCCTCTGCATATGAAAGATGCTGTTACAAAAGCACTCTCTACTTCTGCAAGAAGCCCTCACATCTGTTGTCCTTGCTGGGCACTCCCGGGGCGTAGAGGTTTTTCGGAGGTCTTCCCAGCGTCCCCTGTCCGTCCGCCACAGTCAGAGCCACGCTGTTGTTTCTTTCGTCCTGCTGGACCGGACTGGACTGGTGTCGCAACATGTCAACCAGGGCTCTGGTGGGAAACAAGAGACGGGGGGGGGGGGGGGGGATCGGCTACAGATCAGCAGCTGTGCTCTTCACACTGACAATAATTCAGCATTCAAATTGCCAGAGAGCAGTTTTAATGATTTTTGATGTAATTAATTGTAGGTAGGAAAATAATGTCAGTTTGATGAAGAGACGAGAGCTTTTTCAGTACATTTCAAAATGACCTGCAGCAACAGAGCTCATAATACGCCTAAGAGACAAACAAACACTCGATGTAGCTCAACAGCCATCGTCATCCAGTGCCGCTTACAGCAGTGTCCTCTTAAAAAAAAGACAAAAACAAATATCCTGACTGGTTTTAGGCTACAGTTGCTTTAGGGCTGGACAATAATTCAATAACAATATATACTGTGGTAGCACATGATCAATATCAATAGATTATTATGTCTGATAGAATGTTCAGTATTCAATTTGTAATATAGTCACTAAACTCTGATCCAGAACCGCACAGCATTATGGGCGATGTAGGCAGAGGAAAGGCTTTGACCGCTCAACCTCGCAAAGCTGAGCAAAGTTAGTGGTATCAACTAACTCTCTCTTTGGTTACCAAGCAACTCGCTCGTTCTCCGGTTACCTAGCAACAGTTCAAGGTTCCACCACCAGGCCTCATAGCTGCCAAAAAAAGAAAACCAAAGGTGTAAAATGAAAACCGTTGACAAAGCAGTAAATGTCACGTTACCAGTTTGGCAGAATTTCAGACACTTTAAACAAAATACAACTCAATAATTATTTACATCGACTGACATGAAACTCTTATGTCGCGATAAGTTTTTCAGCCATATTGTCCAGCCCTAGGTTGCATATTGGGAACACATGAGAGTATTATTTGTAATTAACCCCCTTTTTCTTAAGGTTTTATTGGCTCTAGTGGCCTTTATTTGATAGTTAGTTGGTAACAAGAGAGGGGGGAGACATGCAGCAAAGGTCGCCAGGCTGGGAATCAAGCCTGCGACAGCCACGTCGAGGACTGAGGCCTCCATATGTGGGTTGTGCTTAACCCCTGCGCCACCTCAGCACACCAATTAATCCCCCATTTTTAATCACTCAGTCATCATCATGGTCCCTGGGTTTACCATCTGGGTCACCAAATTTTGCTGGGTGATAAATTGCCCCAGTAATTATTGAGATTAAAAAAAAAAACATAGTTTTTAAACAATTTTTAATTAATGTTGCCCTCTCAAAAACCAATAATTTTTAATTTTGTAAAAAGCTCTTACTACTCTTGGAACTGGAAGATATTTTGAAATATCCAAAATAAAACACAACAACCTAACAACAAATAAAACAGGAATAAAATTACACACAACAGAAACCACAAATAAAATGGAGTATGATCTCTCTGTAAATAAAATAGCCATTGAAAAATTATTCATCACCAAAATTTGTGACAGGCTTAATTAATTAAAGCCTAGAAATATTGTATATAATATTCCTAGGCTACAGATTCAACTTACAATTGAATATGTCATGCACAAAACCATCATACTGTTCCTCCTAAACACCTTTTGAAAGAAAAGCAAGATAATGTGTCGATGTGACCACCTCCTCTGGTATTACTACACACTGCTGGTCAGCTGCTTGAAAGAAAGTTCCTACACCTTTTCCTTGCTGAGAAGAAAAATAATTTCAGCTGATTGTAAATACGTATGTTTTCTAGTTTAAAACTAGAGTTGGTAAGCTAAGACTAGCATGTCCACTATAGAACTGACTGTTTCTCTGGCTACCTTAGCAGATAGCTCCACTAGTTAATCAGCTAATGCTAGTTAATTGGGGTCCAAGTGTTACTTTATGCTGAAACAGTGTAATATTCAAGAGAAACACTTTTACATAAACTACTTTAAATTTAGAAGTAGTTTAAATAATTTCCTTTCACTAGATTAAAGTAATAATCTAAACTGTTAACTGCTACTATATTCTATTTTCATAGTGAACGAAAAAAAGAAATAAAAATACATCAATTCTATACATTTGTTTTACATGTAAAATCAAAAACTATATATTTTTTTAACATTCATATATTAAATATAAAACTTATTTTAAAATCACACATTTATTATTTTAAATAAAGTGTATTTGTCTAATTTATGCTATAAAATAAAAAATACAGGAAAAAAATGCAATAAATTTATTATTAAAGATGTTTTAAAAGGTTTTAGATTTATATAGATAATTCAATATGTAATATTATCATCATGATCAATATGTTTCATTTTTGTAGCAGTAGGAATAATTGGTAGTTTCCATTTTAAATAATTATGTTATACATTTTTCTTTAAAATGTTTCTTAAAAATATACCCTGATGCTATGAATCCATGCTTTTTTTACTTACTGAGAATCTCATAGTAGCCTACCTGGAGCAACCAGGAGTTTTACTGAAGCTACATAAATAAGGTCAACTATGTGTTGTGTGATAATTAACAGCGTTATTCTACACGACCTGAAGACACGTTTTCAGCTAAAGTGATGAAGTGTGAGGATGTGGAAGCCTTACCTGGGCATATTCAGGTCTCGCTGGTTGGCCTCCTGTTGGACCTTGTTGAAACACACCTTGATACCCACAGCGACGGCCACCATGAACACAACAACGCCACCGATGACAAATCCCGTGTTGTGGCTCTGCTGCTTGAGCGGATCGTAGTCCGGGTCGGGACCCACCTCCTCTGGTATCATCATGGCCTCTGTCTGTGGCTTGGCCCAGTCTGGAGAGTTGTAGTTTGTACAGAGGTCCTGAACCAGCTTGCGGCTTTGGTCTGGACAGCAGAAGCGGTAGTGGCATGTTCCGCAGCAGTAGATGTAGGAGTCCTTGGAGCAGTTGAAAGGATTGTCAAAGTGTCCCATCACGTCGTAGTAACCCCAACAAACATCTGTCCATCCATCCATGATGCGAGGTGGGAAGTGGGCTGCCCCAAAATGGTCCCCTAGGCCCTCTGAAGAGGTCGCGTTCTTCGGAAACGTCACCTGGGCCAGGGGCTTGGGAAGCGGTTCCAGAACTCCCTCGGAGGTATCTGGAGGCTCCTCGGGGGCTTTGGGTTTGCTTCGGAGAGCGGCTGGCCTGGCATTGGCCTGGATGGCAAGGAGCAGGAGAGAGGAGCTGGAATCGGCGTCCGGCTGCTCGGTGAACGGCCTCCCTGAGCGGTCTACATGCTGAGGAGGAGGAGGGGACGAAGACGGCTCCACCGCGCTGGTAAGAGGGGCAGCGAAGAGGGAGAGCAGGGAGACGGCGAGGACTCGGAGATAGGTGGTGGGCGTCATTTTTACATGACTAAGACACCTATTTTCTGTTGTTGAGTCAATGTAGTTACAAAGCTTTATCCGCTTTTCCAGCTTAACCCACTAAAATGCCATGTGAAGAATTTAATGTACAGCCTTCTGGATATCCAAGATGTATCACGGATTTCATTCAGGATTGCTAAATAATATCATTTTTAAAAGAAAAAGCCTCCTTCCGTCAGTTTATGAGCGCATGTGTGTGTGTGTGTTAGTATTTAATGGTAATGGTAATAAAATTGTTTTTATTGCGTCTTATGAAGGACCCCGAAAGCATAATAGCTTTGTTCTCATCTCTCTTAAAAATACCCTGTTGGATACGGTTTCAGCTCCTGGCCTCAATAGTCCTTTATGAGTACCAAATTGATTCAATAAAACAAGACACTCCTGTACATTCGTCTGCTGACTCTGGCACTTGAGAAATGGTTCACAGGGAGTGTTTTGTCTATTCTATTCATCTTCCGCTAACTAGTTCAGTCTGGCACTTTCTACATTCAACACTTAATTAATCTGTAGCCAGATACTACTATCAGAAGAAATGTATGAGAATAATGCTCTAACAGATTTGGGGATTTTATGCCCGTCAAACAATGTGGATCAATATTGTCCATTAATGCAGACTCATTTCGGAGGACTCCATCGGGATCCGTTTGGTCAGCGCTCGCCTGGCACAAGCTGTTACTGTGACTGGACTGTGGGTGATAATGAGGAAGGTTCTGCTTATGTGCTAGAAGGCGGAAAAAATTACGAGCACACATGAAGCAGAAGAATGACTGCCGGCCTTTTAAAACGTGCAGCAACAAGAGCTAAATGCCATGGCTTTCAGGCAGATTTTTATGGGAAAAAAAGTCGCCCTTGTCACTCGGCTGTATCCTTAAATAGATATGAGATGAATGGCACATTGCTTTTGCATGTGACATGTCAGTCGGAGCAGAATTATTCCTGATTTATCTCCAGGGGGTTCAGAGAATATCACTTTTGTTGAGAGATATGTAAATGTGTGAAGTTATTGTACTGGAGGTGTTGGCAATAATAGACAGAGGCAGATCTGTCTCCCACAGAAATTATAATTATATATAATTATCAAAACGTCCCTATCTGTGGCAGAGAATGTAGGCACAGATGGGGGAGACAGAATGCTGAAATCACCGAGGGCTCCACTTGTTTCACTTACATGCTCCTCTAACCTTCTTAGGAGGGTTTGGTTGTGAAATAAAGAGTCCCACAAAGCAGAAGTTCGTCCACTGACTATTATTCCACGGGGTGTGTTTCTCTTCTTGTTGTCTTTAAAAGGCTTGATGGCCAAAACACTCTCCAGATTAACGAGTCGACAATCAGATCTGAAACATGTAACAGAACAAAAAATTAACAGATGTCTTGCCAACGTTGTGGCTTAGGAAGAGCAAACTCACATGTTTTAATTTCTTGGATTTTTATGTTTTTGAAAACAAAGACATCGTAGCCCCATACGTAATCCGAACCTGTTTAGACATGGTCAAACAAGTTCAAGCTAACAGTAAGTTTTAAAAGAATACATCAGATTTTAAAGTTGTTATCTGGAGTTCAAAGATTTCCTACCAAATAAATCAGAGCGATGGTTGGCTAACAGATGGATTCTTCATTTTATCTAATTTAAACAAATTAAAACCACTCAAGCTGAAAATCATTTAATCTATATGAGACAAAGTTATATCAGCAGAGTTTAAACTTCAATAAGATACCATGAATCTTTTCCCTTACGGCTTTATAGCCCAAAAAATTTCTGTGTTACTACATTAGAGTTATGCTGATCTTCTTCTTCTTCTTGTAGATTTTTTTTTTATTGGCGGTTAGCAAGAAACGTTAGATTTGCATTACCGCCACCTTCTGGTTCTTGAAGATTTAATTTAATTTTAGCAATTTAAATGAAGATATGAATCAAAATATAAACACTACATTAGTGGATATTAAATTTCAACACTTCAGCATATTTTTGTTGCTGATTTATAAGCCAAACCAGTTGCTATGCTAAATGTAGGTTGATGATGATGGTTGTATAAATCCTCACAGCAGTGGTAATATACGGGTATCTGAATACAACACTATGCCAAAGGAGCTGTCAACAGCAGGGCACTGTCTGTATTGCCACCCTATATATCTGTGCTGGCTGCACCAATCCACCACCAGCTGCTGTCAATCCACACTTATCCTGCATTCCAGTTGTTCTCAGAACTGGAAAATTCTGGCTTCCCTGTCATAAAAATCAACTGGAACATCTTCTAAAGTCGAATTTCCCACTGGGAAACTGGGAGCAACTTTGATTATTCCCATTTACAACTTGTAAGGTGGACTTCACGTTTCAATATGGCCGCTCCTGGCATCAACAATGGTAAGATGTTTGCATCTAAAACCAGTGTGACATAAAGTGCCCGCAACTCTAAACCAAACAAATTTAAAGGGGTGTTTGCTTATGGAAAGTAAGATTTAAATTGATGTTTGAAAAAGCCATTCCAAACAATGTTTATATGTGTCGCCATGTTGAAATTCCAACTTTTTAACTGGAACGCTATTACCATAATATTATTGCGAAGCAGAATTCACTAAGTGTTGGATATTTACCCACTAATAGGGAACATGAAATCTACAACATATAAAATTTTCCTCACAATTACACTCACAATGATGATGATGTACAGGAATGATAAACCCAGTAGTTTCTGCCAAGGAAGTTTCACATAGTCACACAGATGCTGCAGTCTTATGGCAAAGCGTTTTGACATAATATTGGAGATATTTTTTGAATTATTATTCTTACTAGTAAAGAGTGTAAATGCATATTATCTTACATTATAATTCAGGATAGTCAAAATGCAATTGTGTCTAGTCACAATACATTTTTAGATATCAAGTACATAATTATAGTCACACAAAACCAATTCTATGGCCTGCCATGGTAGTCTGACCATTGCTACTCTTTTTCACTCGATTCTAATTTCACTTCACTACTCCGTCTGGGATTTCTCCCATTAAAGGGCATTTCTCTAGCAGAATTTCAACCTGGCGAATCAGCAAACAGAAGGAGAAGCTGTAAACGATAACGTTTTTCTGCTCTGTGTTAGAACCATAGTCTGCTTGTAGTTTCAGCAATGGCAGCGGAGGAAGTGAACAAAGCCATTCAGTCCATGTTGGTCATGTTTTAAAATATTGAATTTGCATTAACAGCTGTCTTGTTCAGTGCAGTACTTCCATGTTCACAGTGGAGGATGGTGGTTTACAGCACATGCAATTTCTGGTAAGCTTCATAGCATTGAACTAGTGCACTACAAATGTCACGGCCACTTGTTAGCCTTGGCCGTGGCAAGGCTAACGACTGGGTAAAATGTAGAACTTCAACAGAGTTCACCCTTCCAACAAGCAATCTTTTTTAAACAGCTGAGAGTTCAGACCCTTTGTACAAAGCAAATAGCAGAACAAGGTGTTCGTTTTTACCAGTCTACAAATGTTGTTCAACTGCGAAAACAAAAATTTATGAAGTCTTTAGTGAAATAAACATTTTCAGCTTGAGTTGTTTCGTATTGGTAAAATAACTAAAACAGGGTAATAGCTGTTAGCCATCCACCTCTAAGGATTTCTTCACATTTTGACAAACACATCATAACTTGATGTCTTTTTGCTGCAGGTAAGGAAGCTGTTCCTGTTCACAAAAAAAATCTGAACCATTAGTTTTAAGGGCACGTTACGCTTTGTTTTCAGCTCAATGACATGGGTCAAACTGCCACATATAGGCTTCAAATTCCAACTTTAACGTTTGCGATTGGTACTTTGGTATGCATGAAAACATTTTAGCAATAAAGGACATTTTAGCAATAAAAAGCAGAGAGCCTAACTATCAATCCACTGTGATTTGCAGGCATTAAATAAACTTGTGTGGGTAGTTGACCAAAAGTACAGTTTGCCCAGAGGCCCACAACCTCGTAACTCCTGACCTGCAGACCTTCG
Source organism: Micropoecilia bifurca (assembly GCA_903067075.1). NCBI lineage: Eukaryota > Metazoa > Chordata > Actinopteri > Cyprinodontiformes > Poeciliidae > Micropoecilia > Micropoecilia bifurca. The sequence goes on along the minus strand of CAEGAF010124851.1, from coordinate 1,332 downwards.
CCAACCCTTGAGTGTGCTTCATTTTTGGGGCGCTGCACATGTTGGCGTGAATTGTGGGAGAGTGCGGATTGCATATCAGTTTGCTTGTTTGGTTTGCAGGAAGGAACACTGAATCTCCCGAAAAAGCCAGGGATGGAAAAGAGTGCAGAGGGATAAATGCAGGGTAGGGATTTAAACGAGCAAAGAGATGGTGGCGAGCGGGAAGAGCCAGAGGTATAGATGCAGAGACGACCATGAGTGGGAGGGCGGTGAGTGGGTGGCACAGAATCAAGTACATTTCTCCCAGCACTTACCAATACAACACGGCACATCACACAAACAGCACCACCAAACAGATCTGCTAATGCAAGTCCATGCCACACGCAAGAAGGAGGAGAGTGGTGATCATCAGGACCGCACGTCGGCTCCTGTTCGAACAATCAAAGGGGTTTGAACCCGAAACTGCATGTGAAGGATACAGTCGGCGTTCTGTAAAACCTCCATGTAGTCTCTGCCTCTCTTTTCATTCTTCCTCCTTCCCCTCTTTCTCCCTCGTTCTGCCTTTCTCTCTCTTTCTCAGATTCTGTGCGTGGGTTGAGGCAGCTAACTCTCTCAGAATAGCAATGCAGCTCTGTCTGTGTGTGAGTGAAGGAGGAATTGAAAGGTGGGGGGGAAGGAGGCAGAATCCAATCTACACCTTTAAGTAAAAGAAATAAATAATTGCAAATCAGACTCCACAGTCACATCTATCCATCTCTTTCTTGACAAGATGATACCCGTGTCATGATCACATCGACTCGGCAACTCCACTTGCGTCAGACCAGACGTTCAAAAGAAAATGTGAATTTGCAGCTGGCACGGATGTTTCTTTCTCAAACTTAATCTGATCCATCTGAATGCACCTCCTCAAGTCTTGCGCTATGTGCTATTTTCCTGTGAAAGTGACTCGAGCCTTCCTCTGGGTGCTGCAGTAGATGGGAGCCAAAGGTTGTGGGGTGCACATACATTCACAGCCTTGAAGATGCACAACCCCACCCACCCCTCCTCCTCCTCCTCACCCCACTGTCCTCTTCCTCCTCCACTGAGTTTGCTGCAAACAGTTTCAAAAACATTCCACCTCTAAATCGCAACACAGCAAACGGGGCTCCGTCATTCCCACCGCGGGAGAGAGCAGCGTTTGCACGTCTTAGCATGCACAATGTTCTCAACAGGTGTTTGTTGGGAATGAAACAAAATGGCCCCTTGGGGGGGGGGGGGGGGGGCGGGGGGGGGGGGCGGGGGGGGGCGGGGGGGGGGGGGGGGGGGGGGGGGGGGGGGGGGGGGGGGGGGGGGGGGGGGTGGGGGGGGGGGGGG
>CAEGAF010124850.1:0-15598 GCA_903067075.1 Micropoecilia bifurca | reverse complement strand
CCGGAGAAAACCCACGCATGCACAGGGAGAACATGCAAACTCCATGCAGAAAGGCCGGGGCCGGGAATCGAACCCAGAACCTTCTTGTTGCAAGGCAACAGCTCTACCAACTGCGCCACTGTGCAGCCCCCACCTTTTCTGACATTACTACTAAAATTTTTTAGTTTTTTGTTGTTTTGTTTTTTTTTGTACAATATAATAAGCCCTCCGGTCACCTTGTTACCTTTGATCCTTTTCCTGTGACGCATGACGCATTTGCCTCTCGCGCAGTGAGATAAAGAGGCTACGGCTGTGCTGTGGTGTAATCAAAACTTTTGGAATTGTAATGATTTCCTTTTTTAAAAACAAAACTTTTTTTTAAAAAAACTTTTTTTTATTAAATTAATTTTTGTCTCATAAACTTAAAAAGTTATTTGCCAAGCAAAATTATTTGCACACATCAGAAATATTTTGTTGCTTTTTAGGCCCTGCCCACGACATCATGTGAGAATCACAAGCAAAACTTTGAGTCACAAACAAACTTTCTGACTTGCGTAAATAAGTTTGTTTTGCAAATAATTTCTCCACTTCATGAGACAAAAATGTGTGATTTTAATATTTAAAAAAATATTTTAAGCAAAACTCAGTAGGCTTTTCTCATGGTGACATGCATTAACAATTCAATTTTTGCTTTTGTTTTTTTTTTTTCTTTTTTCTGCAGTTCCACATTAAAGTTTGATGCAGCCCTGCTTTCTTGAATGAACCATCTCCACTCCAAGTGTAGCAAACAGGAAGCTCTTTTTTATATATTACAGTCCACTAAAAGGTTGCATTGTGCCCTTGTTTATTATTTTAATAGTGTAATTCTCTAAAGACAAAATATGTCTGATGGTTTAGCTCTGATTTACATGTCCTGCTAAATTGCGGGTTTGAATATTGCAATACTTTAACAAAATAGACCTGCAGAAAGAAATTACTAATAAAATATCTTACATATGCGTAGTTGTATGCTCTATATAGAGATTTCCCTTAGCTTTGATTGTATATCTCACAATTTTGTAATTTATCATGTTTATTAAACTCTGACAGCTGAGTGGCTTTGTTAATATCCTGTCATAAAATACGCTTAGATGTGGCCTTTTTTAGCATCTACCCCTTTAGTGGTCTCTGCACGTCCCTGCCTAGTGTGATAACTTTTTGGGACATTCATGTCATGCCACGTTTTAAGAAGCATGGATACTTTTAGCCAATAACTGCATCTAAAAGCAGGGTGAGTTGGTAAACAAATGGTCAGAAATTAGGAAACCTCCATGCTCCAACATTCTTCCCATTTACTGCACACATCTTCCTTTGAAAATGGATCTCTGTGAATTTTCTGGTTGCGTAATTATCTCTCCATTTGAAAGTAGACATTAGTGAAGATATCCTGCCACTCTTACAAGGATCCTATTAAGACAGGTAATTAAAGGCGGTGCGAATGAAAATTGGCTGAGGGATGCATTTCAAAAAGAGCTTCAAATATGGGCAATAAATCTCCCGCCTGCCTGTCTATAGGGTGCTCTGTTTGACTGTTTTATTCAGGAGTCTCTTTTGGCTGGGGTCTGGGAGAAACATATGCCGACAGGATGGGGGGGGACGAAGAAGGTGGCCAAGTGGCAGCCATTTTGTAGGTGACCTACTTCTGTTTTAATGAATAGAGGAATGAGAGGATGTAAGAATTTGCCAAAGAAAGCCATTCGTCCTTGCAGTGCCTCTAGTGCTAGATGTGGTACAAACATTTTAGAGCCCAAGGCATCTGTAGGTGAAAATGATGCTCTTAAAAAGCACTGATGGTGATTTATTTTAATTCATATATCACCCACCATTACAGGGGAATTCATCATAAGCACTTGATTTGCATTCTGCTCAACATTTGACCCAGCTCTGCTTCCCTCAACGATTTAGGACTCTAATCATATTATGGTATTCCAATGAACATGCTCATCGCCTAACACCCTCTATTGCCGAACAACTGATGAGTGAAGCCATTATCAATTGACTGAACATTCAAGTGGAAAAAAGCCCTGCTTGAATTCAAGGACTTGCCGCAGCGTGAATATTGACTGTGCAGGGATGACGTGAGAGAAGGACAATGGAAAAGCAAGGGACTGCAACAACTGGAAATGGAAACAATCAATATCACATAACATTCTTGTAAGAGGAGGCATGGCAGCAAACACTCCGATGCACAATCGAACTGACTGCCACCGAGGTATGTGTCAATCTGGCTCCTGCAGCCATGGAGGGCTGAGAACAAACTAAGGGCAGCAGATTCTCATGTGGAGGGAAGAGAACCTCACCGAATCGCCTTTAAATATGGACAAATGACTTCCATTATCTTCTCTGAATTGAATTCCAGAGATTCACTGCCTTAGAAAAAAAAAGGAAAATCTGACTGAGGAAAGTGCATTCCGTCTTTCGCCTCGTCCCTTTCAGTCTTTTACAGACCTGGGACCTCGGCCCAGAGAATATGATAAACAGTTCAATTCATACAGCATAGTAAACATGGAGTTTCATGTGAAGCAGAAGTTTTGCCAGACATTTGCAAACATTCGTCTGCCAGACAACTAATTTTTGCCTGACAACACTGACACTGTTACTGATACTGTTGCACACGTGTGAAATTCATTCAATCTCGGTAAAACGGATTGAAAAAAACAAAACAACATTATACATAGACACTGATAGTAAATTGTTCATATACAGGGCCTTACAAAAGCATTCCCAACTATATAAATTCATATATTGTGTTTTCTTAAATTTATGTGCTACCAACACATCATGGTGTATTTGTGAAATAGTGCTTATTTTAATTTCTGAACAGAGGCAACCATGTCCGTGAGTGTTTTTCTGTTTGATACTCATTCTTCAGGGGCTTTTCTCTTATTGTGTTTCATGCATGTTTTGCTTTTTGACTCTTAGTTCTTAGTCCTAATTGTGTTGTGCTTAGCATATTGGTTTAAAATAACCATTCTAGCTTTGGAAAGCTTTAAGGAAAGTAAATCCTTTTGATTTAGCCATTGTCTCTCTGGATTCATCATGTTGTCCTGTGTATGCAGGATCAGCATACTTTAAATGTCCTCTTGTCATGGAAGCAAAAAGTGATTCTACATGATACTGACTGGGACTCAATCTATAGTCACCACCACATCATATTTTCAGTTCTACAACTTTATCATTCAGTAAAATGTGTTGCTGTAATATACACAATGTGAAAACATTAAGGATTGATCAATACTTTATAGAGGAACTGTAAAAGAATATATTTGTTACTTCACAAAAACATATCCAGACAAAGAACCTCAAACTAATAACCCCAAAGCTTTAGGGGGTAAAAGTACAAAATTGCTTGCCTTCCACAAACAGCAGTGGCACTATGAAAACATAGGTAAACAACAATTCAAATAATAGTCCTACATCCAAATATGCATGCATATTAGAGAGCACCACAAAAACCCTCAAAATAAGCTTTTTTTCCCCTTCTTATGTGAACACTGAAATTTGTAATGCTTCCTTCCAATAACATCTCCTTGCTGCACAAATTAGGGTAGGAGTCAATTAGATACTCCTGTTCACAGCCTTCACATGCATATGAGCTCACCATTATGCTGTACCTGCTTCCATCTGTGTGGAATTGTGTTCTTCAGAGAGAGTGAATCAGTTTTCTGTGTGTTTGTATGTGCGAGTGTGCGGCTTGGTCCTCTTCTCTATAATTCTGTGAGCTAAGATAATGAGAATTTTATCTGCAGCTCCTCCGAGGCGTGAGGCTCTGATTGAATGGGAGCAGAGTGTAACGGATGAGACGAGTGATAGCAAGCTGGCTGCGTTACACTCGCAGGCTAAGGCATGGCGAGCTTTTGCTAAGGGGAAGCACTGATCGAGCGTTTTGTGCCACCATGGAGGAAGGCAAGGGAAGGTGCTGTGTGCCTGTTACAAAATGGAAACCCCTCTTGGGTTGTAAAGATTTCAGTCGCATCCAGGTAGTGATAAGAATCACCACATATTTAGAAACGAGGCGTGGAGACGTACGGCCAGTGTAAGGAAGACCGCCCGTGAAAATTAAGGCTGTTAAAGAACAAAGAAAGAAAAAAACTTTAGAAATCTGTCTTTCTAAACTGACTACACCTCCCATCTCCAGCACATTGTCACCTGTACCCTTTGTCTTATAATTTCCATAATTAATCATGTTCATCCAGAAAGATTTCCTTAATAACATCCCTAATAAGTCTGATGTCAGATTCGGCTTTTGAGCCAGCAGACGGTCATGGTAGAAAAATTAAAAAGATTAATCAAGCTCCACCACTTTGACTAAATGTGGAAAGTAAAAATTAAAACCCAATAAAAGCCTTTATTTTATGATATGTATGCTGTTTTAAACACAATTTCATCATACAATTAACAACACTGTCCTAAAGTAAGGCGCCTTTTATGATATTCATGATGCAACAACTAATCTTGTCCATAGACTGACTGGGCGGCAATAAAAACACGTTTAGAAAATAGAGATACTTGTAAGTTTCAGAGCTTAAAAGATAAATTTGCTTGAAACTTTCTTTTTTACATCACTACAAAACAATTATAAACAAGAAACATAAAAAAAAGATTACAAAAACATATTAGCTTCGATCTTATCTGGATTTGAACATAATGCATCTGTGCGTCTGTTTATTTTCTTAGAGTCGCTCGGGGTATTTCTGACTAATCATGTAATCCTGTGATTAAAAAACACCATCTAAGATTCATAACAATATAAAACCAAAGGTTTTCTTCAAATGAAAAAGCTGATGAAGAGTATAAATGAGATTTTAAAATAGATCCTTTAGAACCAAATGGTAAATCGAGCAACTGATTAGTGGGATTATTTGCAGTTTGAAGTTTGTAGGTGGGAAAGAAAAAAACATCCCTTCAGAAATCATGACATGTATAATGATCATTTTTAAAGACATATAGGTGTCAGAGTGGGAGGTAGTTGATAATTAGCAGGATTTATTCATAGCTTCAGACTAATGACTACAATGATAATTTTTCATATGAAATATGAAAAAGATTTGTTTGGATGAGCATTAACATAATAGAAAGGTTTTTGGTGCACTTCTCATGTCAGATTCACAAGATTAGAAAATAGATTTGTAGGTATGACATTACACATATGTTTTTAACAGAAGTTAACAAATAGGGATGCAGACCATGTCTTAAATATAATCTGATGGGTGTACTTAAGACATTAAGAGACATTTCAGTCTTTTGGGAATTGATATATTAATGTATAGTCACTAAATCCTATATTTCATATTTTTAATACATGGCATTTTGTGATTCTGTCTGTATTTCTCACAGCATATACAGAGTCTGACAGTAGAAATGGTAGGAACAGATGAGTCATTTCACATTAAATCCTTCCTTTTCACATTTATACATTTTTGTAGTTTTGTGGAAGAAATGCGATTATCTAGTGACAGAGAAACTTTTTACTCCCAAACCAATTAAAAGATGTCAACAAAAAAAAACTGTTTATATGATAATGCTTTTCAAATCGAGCAGTACAGTTATGTCATTAAGAAGCTTGAAGCTGCGGCATAGCACTAGCATAACCGGAAGGCGCGACGTAACTGCTATCAAAACAACCACTATGTCATATAAACACACAATAAATTCATGTCTAAATTAAAGTCTGTTTTCATCTATTTTCAGCTTGCCGCTTTCCCATGTCCGTCATCTCCACACACAGAAAGAACTGACCCCAAATCTTTCATAATACCGGTGGAGGCTGCCAAAGCCCTGTTCCTTGAAATGCTTCTCACAAACAAAGGCGACTTTCCCAGCGTTTTGGATACATTTCCAAAAAAATAAAAGGCATCCAGGCACTTCAAAGAAGGTCTGATACTTGGGGAAAGCGTAATCCATTGGATGTATTAATACACCCAACAACCAAAAACACTGACTTAACTACTTGTAGCTTTGGCATCTTTAAAGTTACAAAAGTGCTGTGGGAAACACAAACTGGATATCTACCCAGCACCAAGAAGGACTAAATTAAACTTTTCTGAACTCCCAGAGACTCCAAGTAAACAAAAAGGGGATTTTGCATTAGATGTTCCCTTTAAAGAACTTGCAGCTATAATTGCAGCAGTTGGTTCTATGAAGAATTGACACATTCACACCAAACATATTAATTTCTGAAAATCATGTTTTCTCCTACCTCACAATTATTCTAACTTTGTGTTGAGGAACTTAAAATTTTCTTTAAAAAAATATATCAGGAGGCATCAATACTTGCAAAGCGCTGCATCTAGAAACAAAAATAAAATTAAGAAAAATCCCGTCTTTTAGCATACTTCAGCTAATATCCACAAATCAGAAATGGTCCAAATACAAGTCTTGAAATATGCAGTCACACATGCTCCATTAAAAGTGTAACTTGGTTTGTAGAAAAGGACAAAAAAAAAAAACACAAAAAAAAAACATGCTATAATGCTACTGATGCAGTTTGGAATCTTTTGTCTTGAATTCAAATGATTTTTGTACAACTCCACAGCCAATTGTGTTATAATAATCCCTGGCTGTTAATTAAATCATAACGAGGGGCGCAAGCAAAAACAAATGGCATGTTGGCTTCATTGTTGTGAAAAGACTTATTTTTCATTTGTGAGATTGTATAATGAGGACTGCTGTGCCATAAATAATATTCAGACTGTGGTATTGTTCTGGCCTTTAAAAGTAAAAAATAAAAAATTGAAATACCGAGCTCCATCTCTGACTGAAGAGCTGAAATTGCACATTCATTATAGTGTGAAAAAGCTTGTTAAAAACAAAAGAAGAGTTTAATAAATATCTAAACAAATTTTAAAAGCAGTTTGATGAAACAGTGATTGTATCGTTTTTGTTCTTTTGTTTGCCATCTTTGAATATATGGCTTGAGTTTAACGTTCCCTGTGGTGTTTAGTCAAATCGTCCAGATGCCAGACAACCTCACAAGTGGATCGATGCAAAAGTCTTCTTGTTGAAATCACAGATGCCACGAGCAAGGACAAACAGGCAGCCAACATCTTTCTGTCTGTATGTCCGTCTCTGTTACAGACACACACACACCCTCTGTGGCACAAAATGATCTGCCGCTCTGACAGGGCGACTGCTGGCACACATTTATCAACACTCGGCTCATCCAAAATATTGTCTCTCCTGGCAGGAAGGGACTCGCACACATACAAAAAAACGACCATAAATAGAGAGCAGGGTAGAAAACATGGGAACAGACAGTTTTCCAACCAAACTCTTCAATTAGGTGAGCAGATGCATGTCAAGGGGGAAAAAAATAAAAAAGATTGCTTGAGAGACATCAGGTGCAGAGTTAGACACATACCATCCTTTCTGCAATCTGCATTCATCCCCAACTCCAACCCCTCCCTCTCCACACATGGCATTCATCTCCACTCGACCTTTTTCTCCCATCATTACTCCTCCTCCAACTCTGATTATCTATCTGCCTTCAATTTGTGTCTTACTCCTACTGGCTATCATGCCCTATCCCTTCTATTGGACCATCTAAACTCCCTTCCTTTAAATTGGTTCCCTCTCCCTGGAGCCATTCTCCTTGATCACCTCTACAGTCTCCTTTCCGGCAGCTTCCTCCCTGCCGCACTAACTACCTGGTGTGTATATAAACAGATTTGATTAACTTTACAGATGTGTGTCAGGAGATTTTAAGTATTTATACGTTTCCTTTACACAAGTGCCATCTTTGGAAATAAAAAGAAACAAAAAACAAAAATGAATGGAAAGTGGGATGATTTTAATGCATTTATTTAAATATCCTCCTTTTATCCCTATATATGCAGTGATTTCCCCATTGATTCTTTGTTCCTAATACCTTAGACATGTCTTTTTTTTAAAGCAAGCCAGATGAAAAAGGAATGAAAAAGGCTTCTTCACTTTTAATGCCAGGTCACACACCCATAAATCATCCACTAACTCTCCACAACCACAACAGCCTGTTCTGTTTCAAGAGTCTTTGACCGCACTAGAATATTGTGTTATTCCCTCCCTTTGTGGCTCCCACATTTTTCTCCCTTACCTGCTGCTCTCCCCCATCTTCACTGTCCATTTCTTTTCTTATCTTTTATTCGCTCAGCTATACTCTTTTCCATCACTGTCTTTTCCTATCTCAAGCACCCTTTTTTTTAAGGTATCTTTATCTCAGTCATCTTTCTTGTGCTCTCTCCTGCAGCTGTGGCATCTTGTCGTCTTCGGGTGGGTTTATTTTCCATGTTTCCCTAGTCAATCTCGCATGTCTGAACTTTTGGCTACTTTTATCGGAGTGTGTAAAGGAACAAAGATGGAAGTCTGGGTGGCAATATTGTCCAAAAACAGGAGAAGAATCTAATTTGGGGGAAAGAAAATCAGTTTTTTTTCACTTCATAACTGTGTCTTACTTATAATCTTTTGTCTAATTGTAATGACTAACTGCAAATATATGTCTAAACATGCCAAAATAAGAAATTAGTGTGAATCATTCAATAGGCCGCTTAGTCAAAAAAAGTCATTGAATGACACCTAAAGTAGTACTAAATTAGGGCATTAGTTTGATTTTCAAATTAAACTATTTTTTATTTGAACAACTGAACAAACTACATACATAGTCTCTTAACCTGCCATCCTTCCCACCAGCTCTCATAAACCAGATGCGAGTGGAATCTCACATCTGCGAACAAAATTAAATTGCTGGATCTTTAAGAGGTGCCTTGTGAGACACTAAGCTTACTATAGGTGGAGCTGACCAAATGTGATGAAGAGGAAGAAGGTGGGGGCAGAAATGGATGGAAGATACAGACATGATGAGAAATAGAAATACAAATGAGGTGGCAGTGGGGGAAAAAAAAAGAGACCCATCATCCAGCAGAGCTGCTGGCCACAAAATGACTGTGGCTTAGTTTATGCATGAGAAGACAGACTGTGTGTGAAGGTGGATGAAAAATCCCAGCCTCCTGTATCAGAGTCATCAACATCATGAAGGTGAACCCAGCTAATTGCAATATGTCTGCGGTAACAAATATGTAGGTAAGGCCACGCAAAGTGTGACAATGCCATAACTAGAGTAAATGGACATCACCACAACTCTGGGACCAATGAAGATGCATTATGATTATATCTGAGGTCTAATAGTCTGAAATTACTCCTTGCCTTCCTAAGTTTGGCACCTTTTTGGCTTCAGACTTTTGAAGTCGTACAAAGTGAGGTTGTTGAACTAATACGGCTGCATGAACAACAAGGAAAATCAGCTAATCGTGATTTTATTCACTCAATTTTGAGCAGGCAGCTTGTAGCACGTCTCAGTAAAGTTTGGTGTTCAAGTAAAATGTAATATGAAGTACTTTCACTGAATGACAAAAGCACTGATATGGGATGATTGTCTTTTTAAGTGAGACATAAAACATAAATAGCTTTAAATTTATCATTTCAACCATGGATGTCATATTAGTTCATCACCTTGTTTGAGACAGAGACAGATGCAGGAAACAGCTGCTTTCTGCATTTTCAAGCACAATTTGTTAGTGATGAGGTTTCCTCTCTCACAGCATAATCGGATTGAAAGATGGAGGTAAAATAGTTAAGTTATGACCAGATATTCCCTCCAAGAAGGTCTGCTGAGTTCTGCAGAAACATGGGAAACCAAACTGTACCAATCACACTGATGTGGATGTAATAACTGACTAAGATTAACCTGCCAATCTTGCTAGTGTAAAACTCAGGGAAAAAAAAAAGAAAACTACCTGTGGCTGTCTGAAGGTAACTGTATCAAACATTGATAGCGAAGACGCCTGTGATTGCTCATCGGTATGAGAATAGGGGTCCGCTAAGCTGCATTAGGCCTTGGCAAGTTCATTAACCAGCATGAGGAGTAAAGGACAAACAGTGAGGAAGATAAAGTGTCTTGAATCTAGATCAATGTAGATGAATGTTCTGCTCTACTGCATCGGAGGCTACAGGGACAGTCTGAGGAGAACGTGCCCAGCATCGGCTGCAGCAGTGTGGATAAAATTCTGATTTGCCATTTTAAATAAGAAGAAATAAAACATATAGCAAACATATTTCCGTCCTTCCTGCCACACCGAAGAGACGCGTCGACTCTGACGCGACGACGATGTTCAGAACATTTAGCTTCTCGTGCGAATCTTATCCATCAAGTCCACCCTGCCGATGTGATGGACTACTTAAGTACAGTATGTCATATTTACCCACGGTGACAGACTGCAGTTTCTGTAATTACACAATAGCAATGAATTAGTGGTTTGGACTGCCTTCATGATGTCCGCCAGATGTCTCGGATGAACCTGATAAGCCCAGCTACACAAACAACCGGAAAATAACAAAGAAAGCAGAAAATGCAGACAACAACTGACACCTCATCCTCAACAGCTGCAGTGATGATATCTAGATAGGAACTTCACTCCTTACTGGTAAAAAGGGTGAAGCAGAGAGAAAGATTTACAGAGAAAGGGAGAACCGGGTCTCATAGCTGTATGAAGATGTCCCAAGGGACCATTCCCGCCCCCCTTAAGTACATTTCAGAAAACGAACTCGAGGCTAAGGATTCAAGAGAAAAGAGAAAATATCTGAAAGACACTATACAATTTCATAAAGATTACTGCTTTGGCAAACTGAAATTTGCCCACAAAATACCAGAAGGGGAGAATGTTTTTCTGTGTGCTTGTATTTTAATGTACTCGATTTGTGCCAGTGGATCTCAAAGACAGATGCTAGAATATTATCTGAATGCGACTGGGTGCAACACTGGCTCAGGAGACGAGCTGACTGGCACTTGTTGCTGGCCAAGCCCAAAGTCCCTGTTCTGATCATTATGCTGTTTTATTCCAATATGTTAGCGCTGCTCCAACATTCAACCAGTTATTTTTCTTTATTATGTTACTCTGTTGTATTTTTGCCCCCTTCGATTTATTTTTGGTTGTCTCAACTGTTGGCTTTCTTACTTCTAAGGTAAAATATGCTTGGGGAAGCAGTCCTGGCAAGTAGAGATTCATCTATGACTCACAGCAAAGTTTATGTGCGAGAGTAATAAAATAACTCAAGGACGATATGACACTTTGCGAAAGGGAAAACAAAGGGAAGGCACGATGCATATAAATCATAAAATACACAGAATCAGCTACTTATCACGTAACAAAAAAATGAAATGGCTTGTGGTTTTTCCAAAGGCAAAACATGAGGTACATGCAATAAAAACTGATACCCCATGAGCATAATGAGAGCATGAAGAGCAGTTTTATTTGATAAGTACTAACAAGTGTGCTATGATCAGAATTATAAAGGGAAAACTTCTGCCTATGATTAACCAACATCACTAACTTTGTTGTGAGTGATGCAAACAGTTTATCAACTTTGGTTTCACTTCAATCAACAATTATGAGTAATTGTTGCATACAACAATCTTACAACGCGGGTGGAAAGAAAATAGGTTTAATCCTCTTATATCTTGAGGTGCTAATTTCCTCAGATGCATGAAGGACTTTTAACCATTTTGTTTTCAAAGAATATGAACAATCTGATGAATCAATTATAAGACACCTCATCAGCATGACGCCTGGTTTTCCATCTCTGCATTTTCAATAGAAAACAAAAAATTCCTACCTAAATACCAAATCACGTAATTTGAGTCATCAGCATAGAAAATGCAAGCTCAATGTCATTTTTTTCTTCAGTCTTTAACTGCACTAAGGTAGCTAAATCTGCTAGCATCTTTTAAGTGTAATAAATACATTTATTCTACTGAAATTTTAAAGGATGAAATTTTCCAATTGTAATCCATAGTCAGTATAATTTCAGTATGTAGTATGTTCATGCAAACAAAAGCCCTGACTTTCATGAAAAACTGGCTCCAGAATTTCAGAAAGTATTTGTCAAGTTGTTCCATCGAGACCCCAAGGTAAAATTAAGCCTGGCAATTTTAGTGAGCACCAAATAAATGGCTGCCAAATGGATCACTAAATATATAAATAATAAGAACTTGCTAGTAAGAAGCTTGGCTAAATCCCTTGTAAAACGTTTACAGGTCCTGAGACGTTGGACAAAACGTTTGACAGCAGCGAGAGCGCAAAACAAACAAAAACATCTTCCATTATTCAATTCCCAGATGTGGCATATCTTGACCTGATGAAAGAGAAATGAATAAATCATGCTCCATTAAATGTCATTATGCCTGTTAGCAAAATCTAATTCTACTAAAGTTCAGCGCTGGTTTACAAATTGAATGTAATTGCCCAGAATGCAAATGGGCTCGGCTGTTTGTGTGACTGTGAGACCAAGCGAGGAAAAAGAATGTGAGAGAAAAAGAAGGAAAGAAAGACAGAAAAACAATGAACAAGAGGAGGGACAGCTTTAAGCTGCGACATAATGGGCAACACTTAGTCTTCAGAGTTTTCATTCAAAACTTGGAGCTGGTACAATGCCAGGGAATTGTGGATTGTCAAAGCTTTAAAAACTGATGGTTTCATTTCAAGGGGAAGAAAAAAAATAGGAGATGAGATGAGGGGAAATGTAATTACCCAGCTAGAGCTGTGTGGGAGTTTTACTGTTTGATAATTATCCCTTAAAGGCATGTTAAACTTTTCCTTAGCTATCTTTATAAAACTCCACAGAGACACAGCAGTAGAAGAGGTCACTGTGCTTGAGGGGGGGAGACAAAGATAAGATAAATGTCAAACAGATGACGGATCGGTTCCGAACAGGCCTGCTGGACAGCTGAGAACAAGAAAGCCAGATAGACACTAAAACAATACATTATGAAACCACACTTGAAAGATAAGTTATCTTCGTAAGGACACAGAAATGCATCAGCCTGTAAAGGTGTCCCCTGAAGAAAATGTTTCCTTTCTGAAAATTACTCGTCCACTTTTGGGATGAGCATCAAAGCATGCAGCATTTTAGAAACGGATGACTGCAAAAACATTTCAAATACCACTTTTCATTTATTCAACTTATTTTACCGTGCCTTCTGTCTATTTTATTGCTGCACTCGCACTCGCGAGCCTGGACACCGTACACATCCAGTCTCTGCCGCAGCTTTGCTTTTGCTCCACGCCACAAATTTGATGGCAAATGGACATAAATGGTGAGTGAAAAATACTGAATTTACTGCATTGCTTTACTGTCCATAAATTTCTGCAGTATAAATAAGTGGCAGGAAATGCTAACCCCGCAGCGCTGTTAGAAGCAAAAGCTCAATTAAAAAAAATGCGATCATTTATATTCCACATGAAAAACAAAATGTGGAGCGCGAGGTCTGCATTGCAAGATCCCTTCTGCAATAAAAACTTCAAACTATGTAAAAGAACATTTTAAGAACCTGTGAACCAACATCTCCATAAATGTGTCATCTGTTATGCTGTACAAAATGTTTTTATTACGATGAAGACAAATGCCAATTTTTTTATTTTCTTTATGTAGTTCCTACTTTATGAGAAAATGTGCCAGGCTCACTGTTGTGTTCTCCCACAGAAGCACCAACAAAATACTCCAACAGGACACAGAATGTTATGATTACCAGGGTTTTAATTAGGGGTGTCCCTCTTAGAGATTTTTCACCCCAGTGCTTATTGGGTCTAATTTAGCAATTTGTACATTTTTCCAAGTCACATGAATAAAATCAATGGCATGCGCAGGTGAAACCAAATGCATACATTGTATGAAGAAACAATTTTTCTTACCATATGACTCTTAGCCAGATAAAACTATTCCTGTTTTAGGTGAGAATGAGGTTTTTGTTTTTAGCTTTCTTTAATTTCAAAATGTTAGATTTAATTCCATAGTATTTGACATACCAGCCTTTTATACCGTCTATCCCTCCACAAGCTTCTCACAATAGCTTTCTATTACCCGAACATGTAGTTCAACCCAAGCACCGTTTACACAAATTCTAAAATGAAACCAGCATTTTGACATTTTTTCTCTCTGTGACCCATTTTCAAAAATTATTGTGTCTGCATGGATCCACGGCTTAAACAAACCAAAAAAACTTTGTGGATACACCTAGTTTCACCTCAGTGTAGACTGGGCATAAAAGTTGCAGCACACCGGCTTGTAGCCTGGATTTTAAAATCCCTACTTGGCGAGTTCAGGAAAGAAATATAGTGAATATTTCACGCATTCATACGCATCAGACCTTTAAGAGTGCTCTGAGGCAGAACTCAAGGCAAAAAAATTGCTTTAATGGCAAAGCTTTGCATCATTACCTGGAACCTTGCACCTCGCCTTAAATTTGGTACGCTCCCAGAAGGAATAATTTGTGATTTGTGAAAATGTGGCTTCTAGCATTTTTAGAGGTTAGCCTCAGTAATCACTATTCATCCCAATGGTGCACTTCAAGTCTACTGTAAACCCCTGTGTTCTACCATGTGCATCAGCTTACCTTCTTTATCGGTGGCATTAATCTGGGAGATACACTAATTAATAGGAGATTGCCAAGCGCCATAAAAATGAGCAAAGGTGGATGAGGGAGACTTTCTGAGCTGCTGCATATAAATGCATGTAAGCAGAAGATTACAAGGAGGAAGACCTGTACCCAAACTTGGAAAGCTTTTACTGTGTGTTATTGGACCTATGGAAATTTTGCGCATGCAAACAACGCTGGGGGCCAAAAAGACTGATCTTTTACATGTCATCCACAGCCGCGTTAACTCAGTGAAACTTAAAAATGCAGGTATTAATTTCGTGCTATGATGCACAACAAAGTGATCTGTATTCGCCAAGCTAAGCAGACTCGTTGCCATAGCAACTGACAACATTGCCCCTTCATGTTTTAGGATTTAAAACCAAAAAACATTCAAGAATTTTGCACACAGAACAGAACATTTAGTTTGTTGTAGTTCGTTTTAGTCTTAATGCTTTATTAATAAATAATTGCTGTGGTAGATTAGCTACCGCTTCTACTTTACTGAATTATTAAAACATTAACTGTAGCCCACAAAACGCACATTTAATTACAGAACTAAACAAAAACATCTTATTGCTGTCTTAACTTTAAGTATAAATGAAATCCATGCACCGCTAATTCTGCACAAAAATATCCGTTGTTATGCCCAGAAACGCTGCTTGCCCAAATTTGCATCCTCTGTCGCGGGAGCGCGCATCGCTCTAAGCTCTCGCATATTGACGAGAAGACAGACAAAAATATGACCGAAGAGGACATTTTAAAGATATTTGTAACAGTATCACGTTTCTTAACCACGTAATTCCTAAAAAGGTGGGTTTGTTTTCGCAAATTACTTGAAATAAATACGGTTTTTACACCTTTATTTACACGAGTCGAACTTTTTTTCAGTCCATGTCTGTTGTAAACGTTCTCCGCACATGGCTCGAAATCCTCTGCTTTGTCTTTTGATACCATAATAGCTTAAAAGCATTAAAAAACATAGGCCTGTTATGTAGAACATTTTACATCATGCTTAACTTTCTAGTCTGTTAATGTAGGAGGGAATGCATTTTAATTTGACCCTGAAAATATTTGCATCCGTCTTGTTGATATGAAACTTATAGCATTAGCTTAGAGAACAAGCGTCATTACATAGAA
>CAEGAF010124845.1:0-27500 GCA_903067075.1 Micropoecilia bifurca | reverse complement strand
ACCAGGGGGGAAAAGGATGCAGACACATTCATCTGACACTGGATCACTCTGAACCCTACCAAGTCTTGTCCCATTTTAGAACGAACCAGGAACGTAGCGGATGTGTCGCTGCGGCGCTTATGCTGCTCTCTGTTGCAGAAAATTGGGCATATAATTACCACTGGAGTGGATTTGCTTACTCATCTCCTTCTCTGCAGATAAATGAAAGCAGTGCACCGTCGCATACCTTGTTCTCATCGGTTCAGCTGAGTGGGACAGGTGTGCCGGACAGTCAACGGGGAGGACAGGAGAGGAGGGGCTCCTACCCACAGCGCTGGCATCCTCCCCCCTCCTCTGATGTACCTTCACCACCCACACACACGGGCCCTGCAGATGGGCTCCGGTGTGGCACGAAGCCTGATGCTAACACAGGTCTCCGCCGCATGCTAACACATTTTGACTGCGAGACATTTAAAACCTGCAGGAACAAGGTCAAAGAAGAGGAAGACGGAAAACAGGCCAGAAGCTGTGGATCGGTTTGTGGGCTGAGACAATATTTAGGTGGTTTATAGAAGATTTTCTCTGCTAGATTGTGAAACTTTTCATGCCATGTAGGAGGCATTGGAAGTATGACAGATCACATGAAAATTAAGAGTTCCAGTCACAATAAGTGACACCCTGAAGAGGAGGACAATCATGGCAGTGGTAGATTCATACTGTGGGGATGATTCTGTTCAGCAGAGACAGAGAATCGGGTTAGTTGATGGGGAAATGGATGGAAATAAACAAAGTGGATGGAAGCTGTAAACAGAGGTGGAGGTTCACCTTTGAGGCAGGGCAACTACATTCACGTCACAGGTAGAACATAATTTATGTGCTATAACAAAATTTGGATCATCTTCCACCAACACAAGAGGTTGAGTTTCTGTAGTGTAGTGGTTATCACGTTTGCTGTACACGCAAAAGGTCTCTGGTTCGAAACCAGACAGAAACAGATTTTGTAGATTATGCGTCTCATAGACAAGTGTTTTCACCTTTCATGATGGTTCATTTGCCAATCAACTTCAATGTAGGTATCTTTGAAATTGAGACTACTTTACTTCAATTGTCACTTGGCGTTTCTATGGTGTAATGGTTAGCACTCTGGACTTTGAATCCAGCGATCTGAGTTCAAGCCTCAGTAGAACCATTCGTCTCTTCCTCTGACATCTTTAATACATTATTATTGATCACAAGCTTAGTTTGTGGGCTGTAAAGTATTGAATAATGTTCCATGGTTATCGTTTAGTCTCTAACAAAATTTGGATCATCTACCACCAACAGTGGCAAGAGCTTGAGTTTCTGTAGTGTAGTGGTTATCACGTTTGCTTTACATACAAAAGGTCTCTGGTTCAAAACCAGACAGAAACAGATTTTGTAGATAGGGTGTAGTGAGACAACAAGAGTCTTCATCTTACACAATGGTTCATTTGCCATTCAAATTCAATGTAAGTATCTTTGAAATTGAGACTACTTTACTTCAATTGCCACTTGGCGGTTCTATGGTTAGCACTCTGGACTTTGAATCCAGCACTCTGGACTTTGAATCCAGCAATCTGAGTTCAAGTCTCAGTAGAACCATTGGTCTCCTCCCCTGACATCTTCAATACATTCTTTGATCACAAGCTTAGTTTGTGGGCTGTAATGTGAAATCAGGCACTAGTATAAGTTTGACAGTTTGTTCACCCAAGTTACTGTGCTCTTTGACAGGATCTGTGGTATAAGTACTTGATATTGTTCCATGGCAATCATTAGTCTGTAACAAAATTTGGATCATCTTCCACCAACGGAGGCAAAAACATGAGTTTCTGTAGTGTAGTGGTTATCACATTTGCTTTACACACAAAAGGTCTCTGGTTTGAAATCAGACAGAAACAGATTTTTGCAGGTTATGCATCTCATACTAACAGCTGACTCTGGAGGAGCAGCTCCTCTTTGTTTCTCACCTTTTGCTTTGTGGTAGTTTTTGATATTACAGAAGCAGTATGTTTACTCCAGTCCCAGTTTAATTTTATAGCACAATAAAGTAACTATGTTACACAGGTTTTAAATGTTACAAAATACTAAATGAAATAGGGCTAAAAAGAAAACTGACTTTGTAATTTAACACATTGAAATTGATCCTCTATCTCTTTAAAAACTCCTGCTCTTTCTGAAACTCCACCTTCAGGAAGTCATCACAACATGGCTCCTCCATTAACTCTGAAGCAAAGTTTTTTTTAAACCAGCATTTCACTGAGCTCAACAGATGGAGAGCTCAACCAGATGTTTGCTAATAATCCTGGCTAGTCTGAAGGAGCAGAGTGGAGGGAGGGCTGGTCTGTGAGGCAGAAGCTCAGAAACTTGAAAAGTGAGGCTCTGAGGAGGAGCTTCGTTCCTGAAGGTGGAGCTAGGTTCACACAAGGGCTTTGCACAGCTGCATGGTTGCCATGGAGATTAAAGTATTACTTATACATGAATTAAAGAATCAATGCAACACTCTAGTGATGAGGGAGTAACATTATAATATGATGGAAAGATAAAAACATTGATATCACATAATACTGTCCCTTTAAAGCTGAAGAATTTGAAATACCTGAGTAGAAGTGGGGGAGGGAGGATGAGGGTAACAGTTGGTGCAGTCATATGCAGCTGTGGGGTGGCAGGAACCTCCTGACCTTCTTATCAGGAGGTCAGCATTAATGACCAAGATGAACATCAGCTGTCCAAAAGGAACCAAAGGAGATTTAAATGTTCCCGTCATCAACCACTGACTGCAGCTTTATGGCGATTAAACCTTTTTATTACTCATTGATGTGCTGCAACAAAACCTCCCAAACAGGATTAGGCTGAAGTGTGAAACACAACCACTTGTGATGCTACGGTCCTTTTAGAAAATCTACTCACAATTAGAGGGGCTGCAGCTTCAAGGCAGGATTAGCGAACAAAGAGATGGGAGATATACTGAATGAAGCATCCAAAGCTTTTCCCTTCACTGAACTTTTTGCCGCGCCATCAGCTCCTGGCAGAGAGGATCCAGTTACCCTTTCCGTTCCTCATGCCATGTTGTTTGTGTCTGGATGAGTTAGAGTTGCTGGGGTGGCAAGCATACATGCTTCGTTTGAGAGCCGAGAATGGAGGGAAAAAAGGGGAACATTCATTCGTCAACAGGATGCGCAGCCCAAATGTGGGAGCAAGAGTAAAGTAGATAAATGGCTAAAAAGAAAAACTTGAACTCTGAACTCACCCATTAAAAAAATCTTAATTAAAACACAAAGTGGTTTCAGTGAACATAGAGCAAATATGGGTAAAAACAGGAGCACAGTTTGCAGAATTAACCAGTCAACTGGGGTAATTGTAGCTTTTGAGATTAGCAAGGAAGATACCATCATGCCTAACAACCTCGTTGTTCAATGAGTAGATTTTTATCATCAGCGATAAAATATTTGTTTATTGTTCAGCAAAACGAATCTGATTCTGCATACAAACGAGTTGTAAAAAGGTTTAGGATTAACCTTTTGTGGCAACATCATAATCTAAGACTGAAGTCTATAGAAATAATTAAACCTTTAATTTGAATTCATTTATTCAGGGTCCCACTTTAATGTGAGCCACATTTGACAAACACGTTGACTTAAATATGTTGTCATTTTCCTATCAACTAAAAAACATCTAAACTACATCTAAAATATTTCTCAGTCTACTGCTCATTTTAATTATTTGGTTATTAAAATTAGCCAAATAACCGTGGCTCATTTTAATCAATGTCAAAACAAATTTATTAGCATAATTGTTGGTACAAAAACAAGCATATTTTTTATTATTTGGCCTGAACAGGAAATATGACTTTTTGAAGGTCTAATATATGAAAACTCAGCGAATTCTATTGGCTTAGTGAAAATGACTAAGGGTTTTGAAAAGTGCAACAGAAGGAGCTCAATAGCGCCACCTAGCAACTTTCAAAACACCATCCTTGTTTAGGTTACCTTAATGCAAAGGTCTGAAGTTTGTCCCATTTACTGAACTTCCCAGGACCTACAGAAGTCGCCTGCAGCCGTGGGCTGGTGTCAAAGTCCAAGCCTGGTCTACAACAAACAACACGTCAGCCATGTTGGATTGAACTTTTTTTTGAGTCGTTTTTAAGCCCTGTATTTCATTTAACTTTTCTTGGCTTGAAAATTGGTGAGTTTGGGGATCTAAAGTGATCAAAGTCCTGACGTTTCCTGCAGGTTGAAGTGGGGTTACACCATGGCCATAGGTTTGACTGTAATTTCCACACATTTCATCTGATCTGCACTAAACTGAACATTGTTTTTCTTTTTCTTCACATCACAACCAATAAGATTTTTTATGTCTGATGCTGATCAGCAATTACAATGGGGTCAAAATCAGTGTTTTCTGGGTGCCAAATTTCTTTTGTCCATTTCCTGGCTGCCAAATTATTTCATTATTGTTTTCAACCAATTCAGATAGAGAAATGGCAGCAAAGTCTGTGTCTGTAAAGAATTAGAAATGTCTCCATGTGTCAACAACACATTTCTGAGCCACTGTGTGCTTTGCATGTCAACAAAAAGGCATTCTTCTGAAAATAGAAGTTGGCCACTGAACTGAAAATGATGGAAGAAAGAGCAGGAAAAACTCAGAAACAACTAAGAACGACCTCTGCAAATCCTGCACAAGTACTGACACACTAGTTTGAAAGATAACAGGCCTGGTTTGACTGTTTGGAGGTAAAAGTGACTAAATGCAGCATCTAAACTTGAAACAAAAGGCCAACTCAGCCAGAACTAAACCGCAGAAATGAGTAAATAAATCTAGATTACATCCATTTAGTTTACGAGCAGGAAAGATGCACCTGAGCGGAGCAGAGCAGCTGTTTACACAACATGATGAGAGACTGGGAAGCAACAGTTGCAGTGACCTGCCAACCACAGTAAAGACCCCCGTCTCCCTCCTCCCGCCCACACACATCCATTCATGTGACTTTGTGCAGCCCTCAATGCTCCCACACAGTAAACCGTTTCCTGGGCCAGAAACCAGCCATCGCTAGGCAACAGGGGGAAACCTGCAGCACTGGGCCGGCTCCGTTTGCTGCTCGAACTGAGTGGCCTCATGATGCATCACTGAAGGAAGACAAAAACCCAAAGGTAGAGCTTAAAATGGCGTAAATAGGAAATACAGAAATACTTTTGCTTAACAGGAGAACGGTAATTAAAAAAATACATGCACATTTTTCTGTACGCTTTTGTGATAGGATGAGGTGGTTTTTCCAGCTGTATTGAAACCAATGTATTTCGCAAAACTCCAATCAAAACACTTTTTTCATATCACGAGTGATGTGGAAAAAAAATTGCTTGTGATCAACAGTTACAACTGGCTGAAACGACAGACGACGACAGGAAGTGGTTGGAGGATTAACGACTTGTGAGCACAAGTATTCATCTAGGACATTAATTACCTTATTTAATGGAAACACTGCAATTGTGAAATTGTTTTCTCCATATTATCGGAATATCGACAGTTTTGTGCACATTTCTCAACAGAAACACAGCTGGTTGATGCCTTTGAGAAGCTGGAGTACCCAGGGTAGACCCACAAATGCATAGGGAGAACATGCAGACTCCAGCAGGCTCTCTGTGAGGTAACTGGGCTTCCAGCTTCCATGTTTGAAAAAGTCCATAACTTGAAACTTCTCCACCTGATTCTTGGTTTTAAAATCATTGCTGTTATTTGTTTTTGATTCACTTCATCCAAGAAAAATTAGGATAACTGAGAGCTGAGATGATAACCATCCAGGAGAATTTAACCAAATAGTTTTGCTTTATTGACCATATAAGATGCCTTCACAGAGGTAAACAAAAACAGACAACTGATATGCTTGAAATGAAAAAGAAAAACCCACATTTTATTGCACTTAAGTTATAAGAAAATAAAATTCTAAGTGAATCAAACAAATACACAATCCCTTTCAGGTTTTTTTTTTGTCTGTTTTTAAGGTTTTTTTTTGCTGTTTTTTGCCAGGCAGTTTTACATGAACTGAACAAAATAAAAACACCTGCAACAAATCTGATTTCTCAAATCAGATCATAAATTAAAAACAGACAGAGAAAACAACAGGAGGAGAGATATAGCGAGATTGTTTTCTTTCTTTCTTTCTTTTTTTTAATATACAGTGTTATACCATTTTCACAGTTCAGTTGGAGCTGTGACTCTGGGAGGTTTTGAGACAACTTGTTTTGGCTACAAGGTGTTTTGTCCGTGTTGGTGACTGTGGAACACCGAGATGCTCCGCGGCCCGACCTGCCAGCTGATGCTTGATGATGGTCTCCTCTGTTGCTTCAGACACCTGTGGAGGGGCAAAAGAAAAAAAAAAAGAAAAAAGTCTCTCACACAGACATTCTCTGTGGCCATTCTCTCATTCACAAGTTAAAATCCGTGATTTCTTTTTTAACCTCTTTTTTTAAGCCAGTCCACGCAGCATTTCGACATTTTTCCCAAAGAACAGGCCAGAGAAGCGTTGTCCCGAGGAATGTGATAACAAGCTGCCAGCTAACACACTTTAACACACACACACACACACACACACACACACACACACACACACACACACACACACACACACACACACACACACACAAGTTCTCTAACAGTGTTACAATTCCCCCTCGTTTGTGTCTCCTGTCAGTTTCTGTCGGACGCGCTTCCCTCCTCGTAGCCTCAAACGCAGAGGCACGTTTGGCTCAAGTTTCAGTGACAAAAAAACCCAAAACAAAATAAAAACGGTCAGAGGATGGTGATCACGTCGCGTTGCGTTTCTGGTTTAAGTCCAAATGTACAGAGTCCTGTGAGGAATTTCGCCTGTGGACTAAAACGTCACAGCAAGTAGAAGCTCCGTTCTCTGGTTCCTGTTCCTATAGCAGCATTAGATTCAGTTTGGCCACTCGGGGGGGGCAGGGTCAGGGTCAGGGAGCAGGGTCAGTGGATAGTAGAGGTGTTTGTCCTCAGCCCTCCAGCTTCTGAGGAAACCCCCCCAGAGCTGAACAGCACTGACGGTAACAGAGACCGGACTTTAACGGACCGGACCGTATTCATCCTCTAATACTGAAATTCTGCATGAAGCATAAAACCAACAACAACAAAAAAAGAAAAAAAAACCTCTTCAGATCCTGAAATTCACAGTTGTGTTTATGTGGAGAAATCAGAAGTCCAGAAACCCGAGTGCAGAGCGATGAGAACAGAAACTGAGTGACGGAAATGGGCTGGACCACCCAGACGCCCCCCCACCACGTCCAGCAGCTCTTTGGGAGGAACTGTGAGGGGGAGCCAGTCGTTATATGCACACGCTCTGATAGGAGGGCGGGGGTGGATGGGTGGGAGTGGGAGTTTTAAAAAATAACATCTCTCTGTACATCTGAAAATCTGTCCGACTCGAGCGAAAGCGGGTCCTCTGTGCGAAACCGGCCGGTCCAGGGGCGTTCGCTCTGTTTCTCCCTCCAGATCACCTTCAGCAGGAGGAGCCGGGGGTCAGAGGGGCCTGGACTGAGTTTGTCCGTAGCAGGAACTCAAACGTGAGACGCGGACAGCGGCGGGTGTTGTGATTGTAGGTGAAGAGATTTTGGGTCTCCGGGCTCCTGTCCCCCTCCTCTCTCTCTCTCTCTCTCTTCGTCCTTCCACAGCGTGCTCCCCTGCACCACTTCCTGTCACTTCATGTCCACGTCAAAGTCCAGCACCAGCAGCTTGGTTTCCTCCGTGCCGTTGCGGCTGCCCACAGCGCACACTAGCTTGGTGTTGGACGCCCGGATGCGCCACACTACGCCGCCGCTGCCGCCGCTCTCCAGGGTCACCAGGTTCCGGATGAACTCGCCCGTCTTCAGGTCCCACAGCTTGACCGTGCCATCGTCGGAGCTGGTGATGACAAAGTTCTTGTTGAACTGGAGGCAAGTCACGGCACTCTGGTGCTTGTGGGGACCTGGACCAGACAGATAGAGAGAGGACGGTTAGGAGAAGACAGGACGAGGAATTTGTTTGGTGGCGTCTGGGCTTTAGCACACAAACTTCACCAGATGAGAAAAACCAAGAGAAACCGTCAAAAAATACACCAAGAAAACAACAGTAGTTGTGAAAATATGACTTTAAAATACTTCGGTTAGTTTAATAAATCACTGAACTGTTGTATCATCCTTCCAAACTTTCTCAGGTCTCCTGGTTCTGTTTCTGCTCTACATCCCCAGAACCAGAACCAAACGAGGAGAAGCAGCATTCAGCTTCTATGCACTGCTAGTCTGAAACAAACTTCCAGAAAACTGCAAAACAGCTGAAACACTGAGCTCCTTTAAATTTATACTAAAACCTGCACAGATTTAATGGCACCTTGCAGTTGGTCACCTTATGATGTCTTTATTATTTTTTAAATTGTTTTTATGATGTAAATCACTTTAACTGCCTTGTTGCTGAAATGTGATGGAATATATTTGCAAAAGTAGATTTTTAGTTTATTTTGAAAGTCTGACATCATTTATGACGAATATTCAAAGTGCATGTCTGTCAACTTGCCATCTAATTGGTCTTTCTGAGATGCCAGAGATCTGGCTCCAGAGTTTTGATCCAACTTTTTTGATTTAAATAATCTTCTATCATAATCTTGACCCCCTGCACCTTCCAGTTGCTCTATGCTTCCTGCCAGGAGAAGGGAAGGAAATGAGGAAATACGTAGTGAAATAGTAAACCTCTTCTGCTCAGTTCTGGTCTGATGCAGTGAGAGAACGTCTCACCGACACCTTCTGGATTTTTTTCTTCTCATTTTAGTTTTTAGTGAAACTAAAATTAGATTTTCCAGCCCGTCAATTACTTCCCTCCGAACTTGTGAACTAGTAACAGTCGTTCCTTCAGCAGGAGGTGGAGCTCGGCTCAGTGTGTCTTGTGGACCATTTAAGTCGGTGTGAAAGCGAACATCTGAAAACTGCGTTCCTGTCATGTTGGACAATTTGTTTCTACAACACAATCACGTCTGCTGGCCTGAAGAGAACTAGATTAACAAGCCAAGTTATAGTCCCAGTGATCAGAGCCAACGGCTGCATCTGGCGAGGTTTCCACTGCCGCTTTGTTTCACATCAGTCTGTCTGGATCAGCAAGGTTTATCACCTCATATAGAGCTTTACAGGAAAAAAGTACTATTTTTTATTAGTTTTTACCACTGAAGGTCCTGAAAAGTTTAGTTAGAACAGATCAGGAATACTAAACATGCAATAAAAGCTGCTGCTAATCTAAGGGTGGGTGGGTGGATGGAAACACTGATGATATCATCTAGTTTAAAATAATAATGGATTTAAAGGGGCAGTATTATGGGTTTTACAGCCACAAAGTGGCAAACTCTGTAACCTTCAGTTGTTATAATACATTTATAATATGAATATATCAAGTATGACTTAAAAGACATTTTACTTTGTAATTTAACATCTTGAAATTGGGCCTCTGTCTCTTAAGGACTCCTGCTCTTTCTGAAGCTCCGCCTTCAAGAAGTCATCACAACATGGCTCCTCTATTAACCCTTAACAACATTTTTACCAGCATTGCACTTAGTAGTAGCTCCTATAATGAGCCCAACAGATGCAGTTCCACCAGGTGTTTGCTAATTGCTGCTGTCTAGTCTGAAGGAGCTGAGTGGGAGGAGTCACAGAGGAGGGCTGCTCTGTGAGGCATAAGCCCAGTAGCTTGGAAACTGCTACATTAATTGAGAGATTAAAGAATTTCTCAAACATACATGAAAGAATCGAGGCAACACTCCAAACTGCTTATAAGGAATAAACATACTTGGAATAACATAATGTATGAGAATAACATAACAAGATGTAAAGCTAAAAAAGTGGATTTGACATACTACTGCCCATTTAAAGAACATTTCAATGTGAGAATGAAATCTCTGGTTTGAGTCGCCTCCCTAAGAACCTATCCCTGCTCCCACCGCCATGCTGGCCTCCTTTCTGACACTACAAAGCAGCTTCATCAGAACCTTCATCCTGGTCCAGTGACAGTGATGACCTTGTTGTTTTACTATGGTCTTTCAGAACACACTAATGACCAGCAGGAATCATCACGACCTCATTATTTGACCTACAAAGATCTGTAACCCCTTCCTGCTCGAGCCCTCTCCTCCCCCGTCTCATCTCTCCAGGCTCTCACTGGGGCATCTTTTTGTTCAGATGCTGTTCTGGCATGTGGGGGGCCAGCTCACTGGCTGCAGGCTGCTAATGAGGGCATTTAGAGACGGGGCACCAGTGACAACCACGGGTATTCAGGAAAAGGACTTTGGTCTTACAGTGAAGCACTAAGTCCTGGTAATGGAGATAAAACTATTCAAATAGACACAAAGGACACAAGGGAACAAGCAGCAAGAGGAAGAAAAGAAGAACCAGGATCTCAACACAGCAGGAGGATCTGTAACATCACGTATGTAACTCAAGTCCTCAAAACGATGCTAGCGCCTGGTTGGTCCACATCAACTTCAAAAATATTCTTTTCTCAAAAACAAACTGTTAGGTTGCTATGAAACTGGATCTGCATCAGAGAACAACATGGACTGAACCAAACAGAGCAAGGAAGAGGGTCTCAGCTTAGGTCTTAGGTCAATTAACTTTGGGAACACACTGCTAAATGAGTTAATGGTGGAAAAACAACTTACCACCACAGAAAAACTATTTACAGGCATCATTAGAGGCCACAGTACTGATAGCATTGGTAGCAGGCTATATTATGGTGAACTAGCTGGAAAGAGTCAGTGGGAGAGGGTGAGGATGAGAGTAATTAACAGCACTAAGACCCTCCTCCTGGCTCTGATTGGCCGTTTCTGACTGAGTGGTGTATTTCTTCAGTTAGTGCTGGAGCTCGATTTTTCTCACAGATTACCTGTCTTACGATATCACAACATAAAAATTTAACAAATATGTAAAAAAAAAAAAAAAAAATAAAAATATATATATATATATATATATATATATATATATATATATATATAATCTATTTGAGTGAAAGCAGCAACCATGTGTGTTCACCTTGCAGCGTTTGGAGACACTGGCCTGTCTTGATGTCCCAGATCTTAACAGTGGAGTCTGCGTTGCCTGAGACCAGGATGTTGTCTTTCAGCTCCATGCCGCTGGTGAGGGACTGGTGACCCGTCAGGGTGTGGATGCAGTTCCCCGTCTCCACGTCCCAGACCCTGATGGACGTGTCCAGAGAGCCGCTCACGACGTGGATCCCGTCAAACTGGGAGAATCAAAATGATCGCTTTAAATATATTCAGGCAGGGTAACTGCAGCTGGCAGCTGATTGCAAAAAAAGACAAAATTTAGCTGAAGCAGCATTCTCGCTTACAAACTTTTGATTAAACTCATTGAAAGGGATCGAATTTTATTGATCTGCTGGAGCTCATCTTTTTTGTCTGTATGTCCAGTAGAAGAGCACAGTCACTGTCTAACAAAGAGGAGGCGGCGCAAAATCCATCTATTAGCAGAGTAAACAGATTGGTCATTACTCGCTGGAGAACATCTTAAAGACAGAAAACCGCAAGATTTAAAAACTACATAGCAAATTAAATCAACATAACTGAGTTCCAAACATGACTGAAGTTCCCCACCAACTTTTTCATAACAAACCAAACTGTTGTCAAATGTTTGTGCTACGTTTATGCAGCAATGTTTTTTGCCTGCAAAATGGATTTTGCAAAAAAAATAAATAAATAAATAAAAAAAAAATTGCCTTTTGGAATGGATTTTTCCATCTTCCTTAAAATGGAGAAATTATTTTAAAGATTTTTCCAGACGTCCTGAAAGGTCAACCAACTCTACATTTCAACTAATTTTGTGTCAACTGCTACAATTTTTTAGCTGCAACAAATCAATTAAATCAATTTTGTTTGATTTTGTTAATATGTGTGGGGTGAGGAGGATACATTTTGCTGCACAAACCAGCAAAATGTAACAGAGTTGATTGGGGGGGCTGGAAACATTTATTAATATATAAATTATTAATATATTTAAAATGATAGCAGCACATACAAATATTTTTGCTGCACAAACCACCAGTAACGTAGCACATTTACCAGTTGATTTGGTAAATGTAGAGAGCTTGGTCCACTTTTCATGATGTCTGGAAACATTTATTAATCCATCTGAAAACATAGTATGAGTTTATGAGGTAGGAGTTCATAATTTCCTTACTCTTTTTCAAGCATGTTAAGATTATTGTGGTACAAAATAACTTTTGCATTCCTTGTTCATGTCTGTTCTTTTATTCTGCTATTATGTTCAAAATAAAATAAATGAATAAAAATAAATAAAAACATATTAAAAAAAGTTTCTAGAGGTCATGAAAGGTCGACTAGCCAGTCCAAATTTGCAAAATTCAACAAAATGTGATGTTAATAAACTGCTACATTTGTGTATCAACAATACACAAATGTCATTTTAAATATCTTAACAAAAGTTTCCAGAAGTCACAAAAGATCAACCAGCCTTCCCAAATTCACTTTGGTGAACTTTAAACGGCACATAAAGTGTGAGGAAGACACACGCCACCTAGAGGCGGCTGCTGCAGCTGATTCTGCTCACCTGTAAGGAGTACACTCTGTTGGTGTGGCCCTGCAACGTGTGGAGGCAGGTCTCCGTCTCTGGGTCCCACACTTTGACCATGAAGTCGTAGGCCCCGCTGACCACCCGCCGCCCATCGTACTGGACGCAGCGCACAGCCGCCACGTGGCCCATGAGGACGTGTAAACATTGACCCGTCTCGATGTCCCAGACACGAAGCGTGGCGTCACGAGAACCACTGACCACCCTGCAGATCAACCACAAACAGACATGGCAATTCAGCTGCAGTAGCAAAACGCTGTTTAAATTGCTTCAGAAATATTAAGATAAGATGTTCCTGTAGTTCAAGCTCAAAAATAGTAACTTGTATAAATTGTGATATGCATCAATATTAACATATCGTCACCTACCTAAAATATCACCACCTTTTCTAGGCAAAAAAATAAATCACTTTTGTTAGAAAGTAACAAAATTATTCTAGGAAGGTGGCAATATGAAAACTTTTATTTTGACAGGATATTTTTCCATATCCTCCCAGGCCTGATAATGATTTTCGTAGATTCAACATTCTCCATCGGCCATCAGTTAAACACAGTAGCAAAACTTTTACTGCTGCTACTTTTAGCAGCTGTGCTAAAAGAAAAAAAAAAAAAAACACGTTTCTGTCCCTCATCCTGCAACATTCAATTTCACACTTGAAAGTACACAATGTGCTCCTTAGCTCAAACGGCCGCCTCGAGCCACGTCTTCACGACAGACGGCAATATGATCGTAGGTTAGGAGGAAGACGGGTTTCAAAGTGTAGAGTCTGGTTGCCGCCCGTCACGGCTTCACCTCGATCAGACGTGAACTGAACACCGCAGACAAACACCAGCAGACCTTCCGGAGTGCCTCGTAAATCGCTTAGATAGAAAATATTGCAGCAATAACTACAAAGCTCACGCTCTTTATTTAGTCAACGCCTTGCAGCGCTTTAAAAGATGGAAATCACTGACATGTTCTTTCCACCCGGTGAGTAATCAAATACTACACACACACACAAAAAAAAACCTCGGCTGGCCCCGAGGCAAAAAGAGCACTTCTGAATCTCCAGAGTGCTACAGCCTGAACAAGTGAGCAGCAGTTCACTTAAGACGCCTCACAGGCTCCGTTTATTCGCTGTGAAAGCGCGAGCTGCCTGTTGCAGAGGCAGGAGAACAGCTACAGGCCTCTGCTCCAGAGCTGCTGTTGCTCTTTCTGCCTGATTGCTCTGCCCGTTGTTAATCACAAGGAACAGGAATAAACGACTCAAGGCTTGTTTTTTGTTTGTTTTTTACAGTTGGCAGGTGTCAACCATGATGAGCTTAGTATGTAGATAAAGACATCATGGCTGCAGGAGTATATTTAGTCTGTGTTTTAATAAATCATACCAAACCAGAAAATCGGATTTATTA
Source organism: Micropoecilia bifurca (assembly GCA_903067075.1). Lineage (NCBI taxonomy): Eukaryota > Metazoa > Chordata > Actinopteri > Cyprinodontiformes > Poeciliidae > Micropoecilia > Micropoecilia bifurca. The sequence goes on along the minus strand of CAEGAF010124845.1, from coordinate 13,489 downwards.
AAATATTTGTGAACTGAACATACATTTTTTTGCTCTAGAAAAATGAACTGTAGGGACGCACTGTTTCCGCTTTTTCACTTCCGATACCGGTACAGATATCGGAGGTCCAATATCATTCTGATACAACCCCCCCAAAAAACAGTCCTGAATTGACTTAAAACATTTCTTTCCTTTTTTTTTTTTAAAAAAAAACACAGATATAAATGTACTGAAATACCAATACCAACCAATAGCTTCACAAACTTGGTCAAACACTTAAAGACAACTCTAATTTGTTCAGTCAGTGCTATCATGAGTAGAACAGATCGAATCGTGACCCTAAAAATTGGAATTGCATCAAATCTTTACACAATGAAAGATTTGCATCTTTATTGGTCACACATGTAAAATTAAACTGCAACAAACCTTCTTTCAAATTATTCAGAAAGTGCATTTAGGAATTCTAAACATAATGTAAAATAAATAATAAAGCATGACAAAGACTAAATAGATCTGTCCTTATGGACTGGCCACATTGTTACAGAAACCCAACCTAGAATGTGTTTTGATATCGACACTGATATGGATATTAAAATCAGATAGGCGGATTTCTAAAGGACTCAGTTCCTATTAGAAAACGGTAACAGAACATCTCCTGAAGCACAGCAGTCAGAGCCTGATGAGCGGAGCGGCTTCCTACCTTTTCTCGTGTAGGTGCATGCAGCGTACTGTTGAGGTATGCCCGTAGAGGGTGTGGATACATTCTCCCGTCTCTGCATTCCAGACCTTGAGCGTGCGATCGGTGGAGCCGCTGATGATGATGTTGTCTCGCATCTGGGATGACCACACGCCCCCAGTGTGGCCCACCAACGTCCGTAAACACTATGGGGGGTGAGGATGGGGACAAAAAGACAGAGTCAGGACTCCTCGGTGACTCTCGGAGGACTGGCCCCCCAGTCTTTTTATTTACACACACCAGCATCAGGTTCACAACTGGAAATTTCATTTGGGATTTCATTTGCCGTCGACCTCATGTTGCCTTCGGGGGAGGGGAGGGTAAAAGAAAGAAAAATTCAATTTCTGCGACCCTTTATTGGAAGAAAGACCCGCTGCACGCCGCTCCTGCTCACGGGCAAAATACTCCGTTCCTCAGCCAGCTGTTAGAATCGCTCTCACTTATTCGTTTGAAAGGCAGACAATTCATTGTTGTTGAGAAAGGGGTTGACAGCCATCCTCAATAAAACACGTCCATTCATCCTCATTAGGGATGCCTGATTAGCTATTGATTACAGCAGTTATGGAAATCTTTCTGATCAATTAAATTTGCGTCTCTGCAGTTTGTCCCACGTTTGGGTCGATTTAATTATCCTAAATGCATTAAAGTGAAACTCTCTGGCGGCGAGGTTTGGGTGGGTGGGGGGCAGCAGCTGTGGTTCTCTGAGCATCAGGCTGAAGCTTGTCGCTCCGCTGTAGAACATGTGACCTCTGACTGCGCCTGATAAGCTCCAGCTGAAGGGAACATTGGCGCAGAAAGAGGGGTGAAAATGAAGCGGCAGACTTTCCTTCTCCCGTGAGGGACAGAGGGCCTTCACTGACCGCTGTACGCAACCTTACAGCGTACAACGGTAAGGTTGCGTAAGATGTTGTAACATCCAGTTACAACATCTTATCTTGCTTCACTAGACGCACTTTCTGCACTTCAAACAAGCTGCATCCAAACAAACACCTTTCCAACCTTGTTTATGTTTTGCTTCTTTTCTCATAAATTGCTCACATCAAGTTTAGGTTTTCTAAAGGTTTTCTCTACCCAGGTATTTTAAAGGGGCAATGTTATTCTGTTTCCATCTAGATATAATCATTTTATAGCACTATCAAGTAACTATGTTATTACCCTCAGTTGTTATAAAAATGTTGTATCAAACATGAATTAAAAGAAATTTGGCTTTGTAATTTAATGCCTTGAAATTGGGTGTGTGTCTCTTTAAGAAACTCCTGCTCTTTCTGAAACTCTGCCTTCAGGAAGTCATCACAACATCTCTCGCCTGTAAACCCATTAACAACACTTTTATCCAGAGATGCACTGAGAAGTAGCTCATACAATGAGCTCAGCAGATGTAAAGTTCAACGAGGAACTGTTAATTGCTGCTGGCTAGTCTGAAGGAGCTGAATGGGAAGGTGGAACTTTGTCATTGGAGTTTGGACTAGGCATTCTGGACAGTTGAATGGTTGCATTCAGCAAGTCAATTTTACACAATACTGCCCTTTTAAGGAGTTGCTTAGTTTCATTTTTAAGTCACTCCATTAACAAATGACATATTCAGACAAAGCAAGTCCTAAACTGGAGACATGAACCTGTCTACTGAAGTCCATATATGATGGACCACTCTCTAAAGAGACATTTTTAATCTGGCTCTTTGTTCCTGTCAATTGGTATCTACTTTGCTCCCCATTTCATTTGTTGAGTCAATACAAAAATGGCCGAAGATACCAGATGTGAGAATGCTGGAATCTAGCACACAACCTTCCAACTTAAAGCCTACTATAGCATAACTAAAGCTGTTTTAAAACTGGTGGGTATGAAGAGTGTGTCTGTAGAGCAGTAGACTGCAGGCCAGGCTGCCTGAAAAGAAAGAGTTAATTAGGCAGCTAACATCAGCAGCACGCCAATAAGCATGCTTAATGTAAAACTACTGGAATATTTAGCAAGAGTTTATTTGACATTTTAGCTCATGTTTATGAATTAAACAGTGGTTATAATCAGTAACAAATGATTTTTTCAGCAGTTAGAATAACATCTCTTTTTAATGAAGGCACGAATATCAGGTGTAAAATAGCAGAGTTTGAACTGACACTTTACTGAATATTATCCCATCATGTGAATCTAAATACAACTTACTAGCCGTCACAGTCGGTTTACTACTTTTACATAATACAGCGTACTATTTGAATGCCTAAAAATCAGTGTAATAAAATCCCTCCAAATCACATTTTTTGACAAATAGATTCCACAGTTTTGGGTTTGATGCTGAGAGGGCTGCACCTTTATGTAATTTGCGGTGGACACATGCGGATGCAGGATTCACCAGGTGAATTAAAGCTTCAGAGGGAAGCTCAGAACAAGAATCCGTGTGATTAGAGCTCCTCAAACAGCGCGTGGGAAGAGACTGCGTCTGAGATGAACGTCTCAGCAATCCAACGTTAAACAAGCCTCTCCCTGAGAAAGAAGGAAGATTAACGTTCTTCACTTAGGTCTGGTGTGTTTAATAAGACAAAATAATTTCATTTGCCGTTTCTGTTGTTTTGTTTATTTATTTTGCATATTTAAAATGTCTTATAATTGTATTACCTTGTCATTACCATTATAACATAAGAATTTTCATGAGACATTACAAAAACAAAATGTCTGAAAACACATTTTTGTCTCAAAAATACTTGTAACCAGCTACATGTTTGAACTGTTTTCTCTCCCTGTACGTTTTCTACATTCATGTGTTCCTGGGTTTCATAACAGCTACAGGTGAGGAATAAGATTATACATATTTACAACCAAATGCCACATCATTCAAAGATTATTGAGGATTATTGTTTCATCTTCATACCAGACAACCTGAAACAAGAACAACAGGTGAAAGAGGTTAGAAATGTTACGCGTCAGTCTCAGGGGGTGGAAAAGCCTCAAAGCCAAAGTTACAAACACATAAAAGAAACATGCTCTAACACGTGGAAGCTGAATAAATGTTTTTCTTGCTCTGCCTCCAGGACACTGAAAGATCCAGAAACACCAACAAACTGTTAAAGCTGTCTAGGAAATATCTTTCACCTTTCACGCCTTATCGTCACATCAAACAAAAGAGTTTACATGCGTCAGTGGGGACGACTAGAGTTAATTATTCCTCCTCATGTCATTTACAGTCATAAAATGTATAAAATGCTTTGAAAAAATAAAGATTAAATGTTTTTTTTAAAACAATCAATAGCAATCAATACTGTCGTCTAGCTTGCTATATGCCATTATTTCCAACCATTCTTGCATTAATTTGGTGTGGAGTGCCTTAGGCAGTAACTTAATATTGTGCAAAAAAAAACATGAGTACGTCCTCTTTTGATATAGAAAGATGTGTTGTCAGGTGTCATCACACCTTACTGAGCCTGAGGCTGTGATTGTTCAGTAGAGGAAACAGAAAGCTAATGCTAACACAACATCCCTCCCGTTGGATGAGATGCCAGCAGCCTACGGTGTTTTTCAGCTAAAAATGTTTAAAGGTAACAAAAAATGTGAAACTGTAACTTGGTTTTTAAGTGTTATTAGAAAACATTATCAACAATACCTAAACAACAAACAAATGTTTGATCCTTTATCTATGACTTGTCACTTTCTTTGCCGAAGTTGTTAGCTTGCAGACCATTAAAGACAGGAAGTGGCCACAAAGTTCCAGTGAATTAAAAATACATGTGATCTCAGTCTTCCTCTGTGTTCACATATTATCCATACTATGTTGCCATGGAGCTTAAAACACTTCTACTAAAGAGACTTTATCCTGTCTCTGCTTACTGGTGAATAAAAGAACCTTTAATAAACAGACAAACATTTAGCCTGTTGGGGGAACAAGTGAAGCCCGGTGGGAAACTCTGCTAAGTATGCATTATATTTTCAATGAAGTCAATAATCTGCTCCAAACATTTAGATAAAACAATAATGACTGTATAAATTCCCCAGTCTTAAATGATCAGTGATAGCCTCAGCAGAAGCAAGCTGCAACGTTTGTCATGTTGATGAAAAGAACAGGGTAAAGTGTGGATCACTGCAGCTCCCCAGCGGACACGCCCCCTCTTCCCTGGATGCAACATCAGTCCACCGGTCTGCCATCTTAAATCTGCGTGACAGCCGAGCCTGCTGCTGACAGGCACCCCAAGGACACGTTGTGCTCTGTTAAACACAAGGCAGCCACCTTCGAAGCGCTGAGATGTGTGTGCACCTGTTAGTGTGTGTGGATGGAAGACTGACAGCTCCAGGCTGAGCCCGAGACAAAAGGTTCCTCCACTAAAGACAGCATCTTTAAACACCTCCACAGGAACAAGCTAGCAGCAAAACTACTTTCATGAAGACAAATACAAGGCAGTTTTATTTACCTTGTCTTTTTCCTTTATACTCACAAATATTGAGATAATAAGAGTTAATTGTCTGATTGTCTCTCAGCGTGGGTTCGATTTAGCGTTTCATCCAAATATATAATCCAAGGAGAGAACAAATGGAGCAAAACAAAACATAAAAATGAGCCGGAATTAGCTGCTCTAATTTGTTGGAAATATTAACATTTAGATCACGTCTCTAACTCTCTCATCTTTGATAGGAGCAAGAATTCACATAGATGAGTTTAATAACTATAATATTTAGAGACCTGCTGGGTTGATGGTGGATCAACAGCTCTTGGTTTCCTTCATCACAGGCCAACTCTTCCCCAATCCAGTTTTAATTCAATTCTATTCAAAAAATTAAAAGTTGTTGTAGCTCATTTCAAGAGCTACAGATGTTGATGGAAAAAATGCTAGAGAACAACTTTACTGTTGCTCCTCTGACGTCGTATATCAGAAGGATTTTTGCTGGAACCAAATTTATGCTTTAAAAAAATGTGGAGACCAAAAATCAGGCTAACTGCATTGGTTAAACATGTAAAAATAAACTGCAATAAACCTTTTTTCAAATGATTTAGAAAGTGCAATTAGGAATTCTAAGTATAATGTAAAATAAAGAGCTCTCAGAGCACAAAGCATAGAATCAGACTAAAAAGATCTGCCTTTATGGATTGGGCTTGTAGTCATTGATACCTGATCAAGAATTTTTGTCAATATCAGCACTGATACTGATACTAATATCAGTGAATTTCTCTTAAACACGCCTAATTGCTTCACAGGTAACACTTGAAGGTGAAACCATATAACAGATAAAGACTAATAAAGGCTGGCAACAGAGAAGAAGAAGGAGGAATGATGAGAGCTTGGACTCTTTTAGGATTTTTACTTTGGTCTTATGAGCATCGACAGACGGTTCACTGAAAGGGTTGACTCAGCCTCACTGACTGTTCTTTCAGAAGCATTGGGGGTGGGAGGATGGTAGTGTGAGGGGGCAGTGTGGTCTGACTGCAGCACCCAAACAAACAGATTCCAGCTCGTTTTTCAGTTCAAACACTACAGGCGACGAGCCGGCCGATCTGAATGAAGGTGGTTCATCCTGCTGCAGTGATTCACTGCACACTCCTTCCCCCAACATGCAGCTGCTGAGCCCGTAGCTCAGCAACCTGTCAGCTAGACATTTGGGTTTTAGTGAAGCAGAGCTAAAGCCAGCTCCCTGCCCGTCGGATCACCTTGGTGAGATCGACTCAGATCAGCAAATGCTGTGACTGGTGGGTTTATAATTAGTCAAGTGCCCAGAGCCAACATTAGCATGTGTAAAGGAGAATCTTTGCATCAATAAAAAGCTTTCCCCTCACCCGCACCATATGGCAAGAATGCCAAAAATCCATAACTGAGTGAAAATGCACAGCATAGATGCCTATGGGCACGTTGCATGTTATTGTTTACATCTGGAAATGTTGTGGAACGCTAGAGGGCAAAAAGATGATTCTTTTACCTTGTCTTTTTACCTTGTCTACCACCTCAACGTGTAGCCACGTTGAGGTGGTAGAACAATGGAGTTAACTAAATGAAACATGGAGACGTAGGTATTAATTTAGCATCACAGCAAAGGGAAAAATAACGCAGACAAAACATTGAAGAACTAAAAACCACTCGCATTTTTATTTTGTCTTGGTTTCTGTCAACTAAGCTAAACACATACCTGTTGCCATAGCAACTAACTGACAGCTCCACTGATGTATTAGGATTCAACACCAAAAAACAAACATTTCCCATACAACCAAAGCTGTTGTGTAGGTTGCTTTTTTTTAACTGAACCACAACACTCTCAATTCCACAGCACATCTACATGTTTAAGTTGTCAAAGTCAATTTAGCACATTTGTATACTTCCCTCTTCATCTTTTTTTAATTAAAACTTACACCTGACCTGTGAAATGTCATAGTCTTGTATGCAGCAAAGCTCCACATCCTTTTTTCTTTTATACATCACATGTGTATTTAAGATTTATCTTGTTATATTGACGACTTGACAGCAAGTCATCGTCAGTTAGCAATGTTTTTGCCCTCCAGCAGAGCCGAAGGATGGGATCTAACGCACATGGAGTCGCATTGCAACGTGTCTATAAAGAACTACATCCACAAAGATGGTTCCCAAATACAGATCTAATATTGTGAAGACAAAAAACATAAGATATGTTCTATTTGTGTACTTAGATGATCATTATAGATTATTGGTTAAACAGGAGTCCAACAGGGAGGCATAAACACTGATCTGCAACCTCTCCACACCCTTTTTAATAAAGCAGCAGCTCAGTGTGACCGCTCCAGCTCCTGCTAGGAATACCAACAGTGTGTGCAGGCGGATGCTGTGGAGCAGCGCTGCGAAACACATCAACCTAAGAAGCCAATACAGACTGGTGAGGCTCTTCAGGAGAAGATTGGATCTGGATGCAGAGAAAAGTTTTGATCACCAGAGACACCGACAGCCTGCCGCTGTGAGTTCCTCCAGCTGAGACATGCGGTGAACATGCTGCCTTTCAAAACAACACGGGGCAAATCAAATATTTCTGTACATACGGCACTAGGAACATGTAATCATAAAGCTTTTCATGGTTTATTGCTGTATTTATTTCTTTTATGCCTGCATGACTGTGAATCAAATTGACACTGAAAAGCAAACTATTCATTGTGAAAAATTGTGATAATTTTGATTTATCGTTATTATAAATTTTAGTTACTGATGGTAAACAAAACAAAACTAATGTTATTTTTGATATTTTCTCCACCGCTTGTTCCACGAGCAAATCAATAAATATCAGTACATTTGACAATCTGTTTAGAATTAGTTACAGTGTGCAGCTTAATGATATAAATCATAATGTTTGGTGGTTTATTGTGTTTTATTCTGTCACCATTAAACAGAAATGATTTATTCTAACAGGATTTAATCTGCAACAACAGCAGAGTAAATATTTCTGGAAAGAGGAAAAGTCTCCATTGATCACAGCTGTTATTGAAAATCAGCTTTGATTCTGCATGATGTCACATTCACTGGTCAGAAGGGATCATTTCCTCAGAAGAACATCTGGGACTCCAACACCTCACACTTCATCAGCTAAAAACATGCTTAGACCTGGGATGATTCAAGCTTATTCCTGACTGTCTTTCTTTTAAATGTGACCTGTAATGCTTCCCCAAACAGGTCAGGATACGTCTAGGGGCTATAAAGAACCTTCATCATGTTTCCTGCACAAAATCATTCCTAGATAATAAAATATTAGTCTATTTTGAGCTCCTCTCATAATGTTTTAGGTCCTCTGTATCTTTAAATGCAAATCAGTTTTTGCAGGCCACGCCTCCCCAACTCAACGTTCATACTCACACATGAAAATGGCTGCAAACAGATGCTCAATTATTTTTGAAAAGCAGAAGTGAAGCCTCCTGCGTAGCCAACAAGAATGCAGCAAGTGGTTTCTGAATGGTAAGTCAACAACAAAACACTTGTCTTTTCCAGCAGCCATTCCGCAGTGCATACAGCAGTACCAAACATATGACCAAACATCAGCACCGCTTGGGGTTTTCCTGAGGTTGCTAGGTGATGGGCTTGCAGTGCCTGCTGATTTGTGACGTTACATTCCAGAAGGTTACATTACACCAAATAACATCAACCTATTGCCAAAAACTGGCTAAGTGGTTTTTTCTAAGGTCTTTGGCTGTTTTTACAAATAGTAGAAACCCAAATGGAAGTACAAATATGTCAATTTTGCTGCATTAAAACTGCTGCAAAAATATTTCCATGTATCTTTGCCATAAATTGAAAACCGGCCTGGTGACCACTCTGACTCCAGAAAACCCAGCTAAAGAATAAAAACAGAACTACCTTTCCTGTGATGGCCGACCAGACCTTCAGTGTGTTGTCGTCGGAACCACTGACAATGCGGTTGCCGCAGAACTGGAGGCAAGTGATCACATGGTCGTCGTGTCCCTTCAGCACCTTGGGACAGGAGAGACAGGGTGAGACAGGATGAAGACAACAGGAGGTCGACGGTGGCATGTCTCCAGGAGTCAGAGTGAGATAATATGAAAATGGAGGTCATTTAAGAGGAAGTGTTTGGTCCTGAGTTTATGTGCCCACACAGAAGAAAACAAAAACCTCAGGAAGATAATCTGTGTCCTAAAATGACCTCACGATGTCCCAGAAGCAACTGCAACCTCCAAGGTCTCCTAAAAATGTTATTTTTCAGGGCCATGATGTGAAGAAAATGTTCTTCACAGGTAAAAGATAAAACCAGACCTCAGACTGAAGGACAGTCCTGACAGCCCGCTCCATTATTATTTCAGAGAAACACTGCAGTCGTGACTTATCACCATTTTCCATCAATTCCAACCCTAAGGCCTCATTTGAAGCCGTTCTCTTTAACTTAAAAGTGTCTGATAATAGATCTTCATCATCATCTAACCCCATTGGGAATAGGTAGAGGAAGCTACCTTGGGTGATTTTAGGTCCCCTCTCCTCCAGTTGGTGTCTATCCGGTGCTGCCTGATGTAGGCGCTCTTCCAGGGGCTATGGGTGAAGCCAGGCTTGGCCACCTTCCTTTTCCGTGGGGGCAGAGGCTCGTCGATACCTACATGGAGAGAAACACAAGCTCAATACAAAATAGCAGCAGTGACTAAGATCTGCACTGCCCTCAGCAGGGTGGTCACTGTGGTCAAACGTCAAGCTCAACACAAATCTTAACAAAAACACTCTGCAACTTTTCTTTTGAAGGCAGATATTTCTGTCTAGATAAGAGCAAAACAGCATGTTTTATTATACTATGACAAATATTTAACTTCCTTAATGAATACATAGTTCCCACATGATCCCAAACCTCCTGCATCAGGGTTTCCCGCCACCATTTTGATAGGCGGAAGCAGCTTTCCACTCCAAGAACCGCAATGATTGGATGTTGTTGGATACAAGGGTGTTAAAAAAATGCGATAAAATAGCACAGAGATGTTTTCATCACATCCAGTGAAGCTGAGCAAACTTTGTTACTGTAATTGGGAGTCGATGAGTGGCTGGCTAATATCCAGAGGAAACAAACACAGATCATCTAATACAGCACAGACTCACTCTGATCACTCCATTAGTATAAGGTTGATTTCAAATGTTTCTTAAAATAACTTAGTCAATAATGTATTGAACAGGTTGCTGTCAAAATATGTACTTTGTAGACAAACGTGTGGACTAATATGACAAATCTATTTCTATTTACTTCTTCTTGCTGCAACACCTGTGACTGAAAAAAGAAAATTACATTCAGAGTCGCTGCTGTACTTCAGCAAATGCAATCGTGGCTTTTGTGACCATATTTATAATCACATTTTGATAGACAGCACCTGCTCATATTAACACTCTTATTGTTTATTATGTGTCACAGTTAGCAGGTAGCAGAGAAGGAGACACATTGTTGTTAATAATCTGATTATTAATGCATCTTTTGCCGTTTCTGGTGCTCACATTTACAATGCGTAGAGTAGAAAAATATTATTTTGAACAACTATATTAAATGCAACCACACATGCAGTCATTTTGAATAGAGGAGAATTCAGCCTTCACTTGCAAAAATAAAAAGTTTAAAAGTGTCACTTCCCCATTTGGTAAAACAGACAAGATAATACTTCACAGAAGTACCCTACCATAATATCTGTTACGGGAGGATGAACTTTGATTCAGGTGTGCAGTTGTTTGATCTTATAACAACTGCTTATCTTTAGTGAGACACTGAGTTCTTCAATCTGTCTGTTCATTTGCTGTTGGTCCAAATCAGTGCTACTGAGACAGCAATAAAGGATAAATTCAAAAATAAAATAACTTGCTTCAAATCAAACATGGATCTGAAGTATAATAAAACACATTTTACAGTGTAAACAAGGATCGGTCCATGACGATGTATTCAGCAGCAGCTCTGTACAATTTCTGCCTAATGGTAACTTTTGCATAGTCATTTCTTTAGTGATCAGCTATAGCAGCAGGGTGGGTTGCTACAGGTTACTGGGTCTTTCTCCTCTAATTGTCAGCTCCAGCCTGGCTCCATCATTGTTATTATTAGCTACCCTTACAACTGGAGCTCTGGCTTTTTCACTGCTTCCTGTTTAGTAGCAGATCAGTCTCAGTTGATCGACATTGTCCTGCGTTAACTCACACCACACTGGAACGGAACGGGGCCAGAACAGCAGAACGGAACGCTGTATCGCATGAGCGTAACATCAGAACCGAGCGTCACAGAACGCTCAGAGTGTAGCAGGACAGGTTATGGGACATAGCCTTGTTTCCGGAAAGCTCATCTAGACAGTTAGCTCAGACAAACCGCGCACCGTCTCTGAGTTCTTTGTGACGCTAATATTTAATCACTAGCTGTTAAGCTTGTGATGTGCGAGAGATCCCCTGACCTTTTAAAGTTGCTCTCTAACATCAATCTGGTAGAGTTAGCGTGTTGCGTTAGCAAGCTAGCATACAGAACAACGCTTATGTTCACCTTCTTGGCTAAAGACATTTCTGGATGCCCTCAGCTCACTGGGTGATTCTACAGGAAGTGGACGAGCTACATTTGCAGGTTTACATCATTTTATGCATACTAGTATTTTTGAGTGATTCATTTTATAGCATCCATTATTCCGATGGGAAGCAGCCAGACTCACCCTCTTCCCTGCATTTCTCTCTCCACAGGAGGTTGTCCTCTGCCAGGATGCGCCAGTAGCGACACGTCTGCGCCGCTTGCAGGAGGTCCTTCGGTTCCAGGAATGAAAGTACATACAAAGCCAGCTGTTGACGGACCAAGACAACGTTAGAGGGCTGCAAATTCACAACAGAACAGGATAGCAGGCAAAGGCGATACGAGGCGCTCACTTCTTTGGGCAGCAGGGAGATGAAGTCTCGCTGAAACTGCGGCTCGATCACCTGCATCATATGCTTGACCTGTGTGGGCTCACAGCTGTCGATCAGCTCATCCAGCGCTAGCAGCTTCTCCGGGCCGCTCCAGCTCTGCAGACAGAACAAGAAAACTTGTTGAGACAGGTTTCATTCAGGGGCCAGACACTGGCTGACGACGACACCGGACGAACTCAGTTTTAGATGACATCATCATTAAATGGTAAATGGTCTGAACTTATATAGCGGTTTATCCAATCATTTTTGACCAATCAAAGCACTTTACACTGGAGTCACATTCATTCACAAATGCTCACACATTTATACACCGATATGCAACTAGGTAGGCAATTTGTGGTTGGGTGCCTTGCCCAGGGGCACATTGACATGTGGCAGGAGGAAGCTGGAATCAAACCTGTAACCTTCCGATTGCTAGCCGACTACTCTACCCACAGAGCCCAGTCGCCCACATTAAAGCATCAATCTGGAAAAGGATGTAGATCACACATGTCAAACTCAAGGCCCGGGGGCCAAATCTGGTCCACCGTAGCTTTTTATGTGGCACTCTAGACTCCAAATTATATCAATAAGTCCCTCCATTTTTTGCAAATCCATAGAAGTCATGCAAAAAAATGTTTTTTTCAGATTTTGCTGTAATTTTTTTTAAAATTGGCCAAAAACATTGTGTTTAAATGACTGATGCCTTCATTTTACTTGATGTAAAGCTGTCGTTTGTGATCGATAGTGATAAATAGAAAGTCACATTTCACGTCTTACATTAGCACAAATATTGAAAAATAAAAAATAAAATAATCAAATATGTCAAAATTAGAACAAGAAAATCTGTGATTTTGATTGCAAACCCCCCACCCCCACAAAAATAATCAAGAACTTCTGCATGGACTGAAAAGGTGTTCAATTATTTCATTTTCTAGGAACACTTTTTGAATTCTCAAACCAACAGATATTTATTGATATTTAAACAGTTTAATGCAGGGGTGTCAAACTCAATTTCACCAAGGGCCACGTCAGCATATTGGCCCTCAACGGGCCACATTGACGGTACAAATCAGGAGAGTCCAGGTCCATCCTCCAGACTGCAACTTTTAGATGCATCCCTGTTAAAACGCCCAGACTAAAGGTTGACTTTCCTCATTAGCAGCAACTCAGTTCTGTAGAGGCTTATAAGGAGTCAATGATCCAGGTGTGTTAGAGAAGGTAACACATCTAAAGTTGCATATGTCAGTTCTGGAAAACTAGATTTGGGCAGCCCTAGTATAAATGTATGAAAATACAATGTTAAAAATAGATTAAACAAAACCTCATATTGTTAAATAACGCTTTGAGGCGTCTGGTTAGGAAGCGCATTCAAAACCTTTGGTTGAAATGGCCGTTAAATTCAAGTCTCCATTACAGACCAGAGAAAACTAAAGAGGATGCAACACTGTGTTAATCCATTTGA
>CAEGAF010124842.1:0-15814 GCA_903067075.1 Micropoecilia bifurca | reverse complement strand
AAGGAACCGACCATCAAAACTGAGTCGAGGGTAATGCCGAGGAAGTTGAGCAATGTAACGGGTCCGAGTGTTTTTTTTCTTCGGACAACATCCAGAAAAATACATTGTATTTTTCTGGATTTTTCTTTTAGATTCCATCACTCACTGTTGAAGAGTACCTATGATAAAAATTACAGTCATCTACAAGCGTTGCAAGTGGTAAAACCTAAAAAATCAACAGTGTATCAAATACTTGTTCTCCCCACTGTATATTGTGATATTCAGCAAATGATACAATTCAATACACTTATGCAATTTTCTGAAAGATTTTAGAGGGTGTTAAAATGATTCAGAAGAGGAATAATTAAAAACCTTTTGACTCGTTTTATTCCTCTCCTGCCTGGATTCATTGAAGTCATCGTCGTATCAGCTGAACTTACAAGACGAGACAACTCAGTTTCCACGTCCAAAAGCATAACATTTATTAGACAAAACAACAAATTAAACTGACAGAACTGAATGAAACCAGGAATATTTACCTCACACAACAGACATCACACACACACGACGAAACAATACAAAGAAACACTCGCCCGCCCTGAATGTTTCTCCGGAGATCAGGTCAGAAAGGAAGCCTCATGGCGATCGGATCTTTGAAGTTCCGGGTCCCACACTTTAAAAGGGAGGGCGTGCCCTCTCCTGACGCTGCATTGAACCCAAGGGAGTGTCACTAGAGAGCTTCATTTTCTAACTTTATAGAGAAGCTCAAGCCAAGTTATTTTTAATTTAAGTTAGTGTATAATGTTTCAATATTAATATCCTAGATAAAAATTCACTAATTGAACTATGGATATAATTTGAAATGAATTTGAAACACCATTAATTTTACCTAATTATTGAAGTTATGGTTAAGCTTTTCCAACTAGCTTATTTTAAATATATTTTCTTAACAAGGGACAGAGTGATTTTGGTAACATTTTGTGACTGTTATAGAGTTGGATTAAATTAATTTAACTGAAAACTGATTAAAAGCACCAACTACACAATACCTGGCTCTGGTTGGACATGGAGACAGTTGACAGCTGGACAAAATGAATCAAAGAAGTGGTGAAAACATGTCTCTTTTAATTAAAACAGTACAAACTGTAGCTTACATGCATTTGTGAAGTAAATAAAGTGCACCAAGTACCTGCTCTGAATAGTTTGATACCTTTTTAAACTTGACACTTAACATCTGAAGGAATCACTCTAAGCCTGATGACCTAATCACTCTACTGGCGAAGCAAGCAGAGAGTGAACAAGGTGACAGTTGGATGTTACGATACTTGCGGATGAATATCGATTCTTTTCTAGCAAAGAAAATATCGATATATATTGCAAAATTGATATTAGTCCTAGAGGGAGATGTGTCACCATATGGCAGGAGGCAGCAAGGGAGGCCAGTTGGGAGGGTTTGAGGTCAGGTCCCGGGGAAATGCCTCAAGACCTCAGGACAGACAAGGGAGGGACAGGGCTGCGACGGGACGCCAAAGGAGTGCTCCTGAGGTCCGGCCGATGGAAGGTGGATTAGAATCAGCTGAGCAGTGGGAAGGAGAAGTAAAGAGATCATCAGAATCAAAATCCGACATGATCGTGACAAGCGTCAGATGTTTGTATGAAGCAAGACTGAAGCAGGAGGATGCTTTGTCTTTCAAGGAGCTGTTGCAGTGTGATTGGACGAGGTGGAGCGGTGGCGCGTCCTGGTTGGCCAAACAGAGGCAGGTTAATTGGTGGTGCCGGTTGAAGTTGAAGCCTCCCAGCTTGAATTTAAGCCTAGGCTTCATTTTCATTGTGATGCCAGTATGTACAAAAACAGAAAAAGCGATTTTGATTTAGATTTAACTGAAACACAATTGTAATAAATAGTAGTATTTATAAAAATGTGATCTTTGATTTAGCTATTTCAAATGTTTTCTTATCAAGGTGGATCATTATATAGCAATTTTAATTAACTTTGTTTCTTTGTTTTTAATTTCATTTACTGAAATTCAGTCTACATCATATTGTCTCAAATACAAGCCCAACCCTGACATGAGCTGGAAACAGTTGGATTACCAAAACCAAAACCTGCTTATGACTAAAAAATAACTTCACAGACTGTCATCCATGTTTTTTCACAAAAGCTTTAGCATTTTTGAACACATGAAAACTGTGCACACTGAACCCAGGGCCTGTGTAGTGCTGACAACACAATACATGACAAGTCCTATTAATGAGTATAGCCACCAACTCTAGCACACATTCATAACACACACACACATGCACACACACACACTGAAAAGAACAGCTTGCATGTGGATGTCCAGCCAGCTAGTGATTTCTCACAGATAGTATTGATCTGAAATGCTAGCCTCATTCATTACAGGCTGACTAGTAGCAGATGAGCTGAGGCTTATTGCTGTGCAGGCCATTCTGAACTGCATAGAAAACCACAGGGGGGAATTGTAGTGACCAAGCACAAGTGGTAAGGTGGGTCACGCCTCTTAGTCAGCACTATTATATATGACATAACATTTTATTGTTGGAGGAATGTATATTTCATTATTAATAATGTTTAACCAGTGATTACATTAAAATCTTTTGCTATAATTCTGTGCCAGCCATGGGAGGCATTTCATGATGAGATTTTTGTGCCAGAACTTAGTTATTAATGTGAATTTGGTTTGTTTGCATTCCATCTACCACCTCCACTACCTAATTTTACAAAACTCAAACAAACAAAAGACAACTCTTAGCCTATATGTTTATGATGACTAAGTATTTATCTGATAAAAACACATCCTTTTATTTTTATTTTCTGTTCATGTTACTTTATTGACTGTGGATAAATGTGGTTCAGTTTCATTGTTGCAATAAAAAAAATGAAACCATGAAAAAAACATCGGGTTTGATGCTTCTTGGTCTTAAAAACACTGAATGTCTTCAGGTTTCAGTGTATTTAGGTGAGTTTTGACACCTTGTGGTTTGATATTGTTCACAGAAAAAGTTTGCGTGACTGCCGCACATTTTTACGCCAGCAAGAAAGTGCATATATTTACGCAAACCTTGATAATTTTTATACATGTGTGCGTAAAATATGCCACTGCAGATTTTTTATGCGCACGCATGCTTTGTGCATGAGGCCCCTGGCCATAATGGCAGCTAGGTTTATTGCTAGTGAATCCTGGAACCCCACATCAGGGTTAGAGCATGATTCTGAAGGATTACTGAATACTTCAGACACATTTCACTCCAAAAAAGAAGAGGACAATTTTCTTCATATCTTTCCCCCTGATCAAGTTGCTAATCCCTGGCCATTAGAGGACAACAAGATGAGGAGGGCAGATCCAACGCCCCCACTAGCTTGCAGCATGCATCTGCAAGATTGTGCCAAGGAGCTGTTGATAATTTTGCATCCTCTGTCCCTCTGTACAGGCTCAGGCACCAGCTTCCCAGTAAGTGGGGAAACGATGCCCAAGGCAAGGAGAACCATCTGGCAGCTCATCCCATTCTTTCCAGAGTGTTTGGAGGGAATCCCACATTGCTGGAAGAATCCTATTTCACCTGTGAACCCAGTCCAAGGAGGCTGTGCAGTAAGATTGTGAGAACATAAAAGCAAAAGGTAACAAGTCCCTGCCACCCTGGTTGCATTCCACCTGCATCTTACCCTGAGGTTTACCATGGTTGACTTGAGACCATTTCTTTTCTTGCAGAATAGTCTTACAACAGTCTGGGCCCCAAATGCCACCTGATGTCTGTCGACATACCAGGTGGAGCTGGAGCCAGTGCCAGTGAGACAGGATGTGCCATGTATCATCACAACATTAAAACATGTTGTATCATGTTTTAATATATGGACAAATTCAAGATGAGTGTGAATAACCATGAGAATCTATCTGCTGACATTAGTTAAAAACAGAAGCTCAGTATTTGTATAAACTGTAATTTCTGCTCATTTTACATACTAAGCACCTCAGATGTATTTTCTCATGTTCCCATGTGATTCAGTTGTGGGTAAAGACAATGGTAATTCTTCTTCTGCATTATGACATTAGACTATACATGAAGTGAACGTGATTCCACTAAAAGAGTTCCTTCTGGAGTAAGACTACAGGTGAATTGCCTGGAGGATTTATGAAGTCTATACTAGTTTCATGCTTCAGAAGAACACACAAAAAACGGAGGACAGCACACCAGGAGCCATGCTGTGCATCCCATCAGTCAACTATCATTTGGAGCTTTTAACCCATATTTGACATCATGTTGACATTTACAGCAAACAAAATGCAAAGCTGTCCTCAAGTCATGTATCAGAAGCCTTGATGCACCTGAAAGGAATTCAGCACCACTGGATCAAGACGATCAGTTTGTCTTGATCTGCCCAGTGGTTGTTTGATAGAAAATACTCGCAAGATGTTCACTCCATCTTAGGTATTTTGAAACACATCAATCCTCATAGAACTATGCAATAACTGAATAAAGAAAGTCTGAAAATGAACATTTTTTTGTATAATTTTTATGAGTCTTGAACAGTGTCTTTCATGGTCTTGAAAATCAATCAATTTGGAAAAAGTTTCGAATTATAATAAAATTTTTTGTGCATCCCACCCACATGACTTTTGAGATGCATTCATTGTTTGTTACAATATTTAGGAACTAAATTGCCAAAATAATTAAATACTAAAAAAGAGAAAAAGATGCAGTTAGTCAGCCAGCTTACCTTAGCTGCACCTCTTGTATTCAAACATTGGAGTCACGGAAGGTGTATTCACATCACAGTGATTAAGTGATTAATCTCCACATGTCATGTGTGCTGTCGGTAAAAGCAGATCATCTGAATCCTTGGTGACACTCCTAAAGACAATAGCAGACTGTGCCTCCAGCTTCCAGCTGCATTTATCCACTGAGCCACAATGGACCTTACCACAGGGGCCGCGTTTCATTGGCTAATGCCAATTTTACGTCACAGCACAGCTACCATGTGCATGACCGTCTCACAAACACAAGTTACAGTAGTAAACATATGCCAATGTACATTGTGGACTAGCAGATCAGCAAAAGGTTTTTGCGTCAGGACTCGAAAAAACATGGTTCTCCACTGTCAGTGGGGTATCTCTACAGGTGATGTCAGGTATCCTGATCGTATTTGTGGAGCTAAAATTCACAGATTTTCAAAAGCTGAAACGGAATGCCTTGCTTGAATCAAAGCTTGTGCACGCCCACATTCGCAGGTCAACCGTCGTAGGATCAATAAGAACAAAGGAGTGTCTGCTGGTGTAAATATTATTGCTTTGCTTTCTTTGTGTTTAGTAAATGAAAAAAAGAAAGTCAATAATAAACACATCCATTATGAAAACCTTTTAGCCAAGTACAGCATAATGGCAGTACCAATACAACTTCTACACCTTGAAGCCTGTTTGTTACAGTTAGCTGAATAGATCAATATGCAATGTGTACCGTATCTGACATACATTAAAGATTTTATTTTACCTGGAAAGGCTTTTTACTAAACTGTAATCGTGTTAGCCATGCTAATTTTGTTGGCCACAGAGTACCGTTTATCAGGCCTGGGCACATTCAAACATTTGCCAACAGAAATCACCCTCAAAACCATGAATGCCCGACTTACCCAGACTTGCAAAAACAATAGGCATCAGTTATCTTGTCCACAGCTATATTTATGCTGAGGGTGTGAGGATCTGCTGTGTTCCTCATCGACCGGTACAATCTGGA
This sequence comes from Micropoecilia bifurca, assembly GCA_903067075.1. Taxonomy (NCBI): domain Eukaryota; kingdom Metazoa; phylum Chordata; class Actinopteri; order Cyprinodontiformes; family Poeciliidae; genus Micropoecilia; species Micropoecilia bifurca. The sequence goes on along the minus strand of CAEGAF010124842.1, from coordinate 10,084 downwards.
GGCATCGCGTGGCTCAAACACCTTGATGTCATTCAAAAAAGATGACATGAACTTGTTGGTTCCCCTGTCCATTGTTGTGGCTGATATTTTTTGAAAATCCAGCAGAAATGCTATACTAATCAACTCAGAAATACTCTGCAGAGAGTCAGTCGAAATGAAATTGCACATAGAAACTAAGCACCGCAAGGCTTTGTTTGTGAGACATGTAGTCACATGAGACTTTCGAGGGGCGTTTCTGGGCAGAGCTTGGTCAGGTCCATGCTGGACCGAGGGTCACAGAGAACTGCTTCAATTGGCAGGACTCAACCTAAAAGAGATGCATCTTGGAATTTTGCTTCTAAACCCTTTTCTATCCAGATTCTAGTGAGGGAAAAAAAGTTAATTATGAAATAAAAAAAAAATCATTTTGAGACTTAAGAGATTGGGTAGATGGAAAGGATGAGAAGGGGGAGCCGAGGAGGCAAGTCTAACCAAGCCAGCAAATGTGCCCTCATGCCAGGGAGTCAATTTGAGGAAAGCCGTACAATGTGACATCATTTACTCAGAAACGCCTAATTTGTCAGCATTAATATTTCACTCCCAACATTGCCTGTCACAGTGTGCCAAAGATGACTGATCAATGTATGAAATGGCTACAGCTAATTTATTGAATATTTATGTGCAATGTCATGTGCAGGTCTGTGGCGAAATTGTTTCCAGCACAGTCCATGAACTTTCCAGAGAAAATCTAATTTTGGCTTCGATTACTATTACTACAGTGAAAAATTTCCCTTTTATTATCTGGTTAAAAGCAGAAATTTACTTTTGACTGCAGATTTAGTTAGACACCACAAGCCACTTTACTAGGTACACCTGTTTACTTGGCATCACGTGCACTTTTAGGCTTACCAGAGGCAGCAACACAGTCTGGCCTCTAGGCATTAATAGGTGCTGAAGATGATGAGGAGGTTAAAGCTGAAATCATCTGAGTAGTTTGGAAAATAGTGATTTCCTGAAATTTTCAAGCACAGTCATCTCATACTATTAACACTACCGCTTACTCTGTCTATCCAGTCAGCCTCGGTCTATTGTTCCAGCTCTCTCTCTCCCTCCTCCTCTCACTCCTTGCTGGATCCTCACGTTATGCTCCATTGTCCTTCATATTACTAGGTCCCGGTTTTGTTCCTGTCATTTTGTGGCCTCCTTGTTGTTTTTGTTTGATTTTCATTCAATTGTCCACCATGAATTCACAGCCTCTTCCTCTCTGCATTTGAGTCCATCATCACCTCACCTTGACAGGTTTCAGTTAGGAGAGTGATTTCACAACAATTATTTATATACCATAGCAAAATAAAGTAAGTAATCATTATTTGGGAAAAAAAGGGTGGACAACACATTTCCACAATGTGTGGACCTTTAAGCAGTAAAAGTTCTGTATGAGTTCCCAGCCAGAGCTACTTGTAGTCTACAGCAGGGATCTAAATGCTATTTTATCAGAGCACTTTTAGGGCAACAACTAAGAGGTATGTTTGACACCAAAATGTTGCTGAAAAACACGAAAACAACACTGTGTCCACAGTAGTACATGGTGGTGGCGGCACAGTGCTCTGGGTTTTGTTGAACAGCACTTTTGTTTTTATCAAGGTGGATGAAATTCTAAACTATTTGAAATGTTAGTCATTTTTAAACCCAAACTCTCTGATGTCTCCTGGACATTGTAAAGATGAAGATGGATCTAATGTGTTAATAAAAGGAAATAACATTTTGGAATAGTCTGGATAGGATCCAGAACAAAATTCAATGGAAATATGTGGAGTAACATCAAAAGCATATGGATAACAGATGTCCCACAAACTGAGAGATTTGTCAAACTTGTGGAAGGGAGAGCAGAACAAATACTATCAAATAAAGATGTTGGGAACGGTGATGGAAAAAAAAAATTCCTACACATTTATTTGTTTTGTTTTTCCTGTTACATTTTTACGGGGGATTTTTCTCCGCAAGTTTTGACTTTTTATGGTGTAGTTTGAGTACATCACAAAAATCTGGCATTAAGAGATGCTGTATGTTGTTGCATGAAGATGTTTGCAGATATAGTGGACACTGTCAAATGAGAGGACCAAAAAATATTATTAATCCAATTTTTTCTTCAGTTTTAAGAAGAGTTTTGCCTTAGAATAATATTAAGCTATGAATAAATAATTTAACCTGGAAGCCTAAAAACTGAATCATATATAGGCCTATGTTATTTTGTGGAATTTCTATTCAACAAGGACAGCAGTTCATCTCAACATGTCTCCTGACCAGGGGTCCATGATTAAGTCCTTTCCCAGCATGCTGTTGGTGAGCCAGCAGGTCGCCAGGTGACCAATTCTACCACCATACAATCTGAAGTGCAAATCTCTTTCTTGCACCTCAGTTAGCATGAGCCCCTCCAGTCCTTTCATTATAGCAGCACTAATTACAAATTCTTAAACCAGTGCCAGACATTATAACATGACAGTGCTGTGAGCATATGGCATAATATCCTATTAATGAACACTCTAAATTCAAACTCAGGTCAGCGCTACCACCCCTGTGAATGTGTCACTGATCCAATAGAAGCAGAGGTGGGGTGGAGGTAGGCTGTGGGTTGGGTGGAGGAGGAGAAAGTGACCTTCTTCTAAAATGCACAGACTAATTTAGAGAGAGAAGGTTGCCCCCAGGGCCTTCTCATTGTTTTACTTGTTTAATTTTTCGCCAGCAATTATTGATATAATATTTTGATGGAGGCAGAAAAGGGGAGCCACTGGAAAGGGCCCAGAAAAAGAAGGATTGAGTTTTTCTATCACAAATTTTTGTTTTCTTCCTCCTACCCTTCCCACTCTTGTAGTTATTTCACTCTGTATTTATTGCTTATATTTTTTGTTTCATGTTTCCTGCATGCACGTCTGCATGTCTAACAGTGAGGACCGGCTAATGGTGTGAATTACTTGTGTCATTCATGAACGAGTCATGCAAATGAATGATTCGTTCAAATGAATGAATCATTTAAGTGAACTAATTGAAGTAAATCACTTCATTAACTGATCCGTTCATTTCTCAGTTCAGATGAGATCATCGTGAGCATGTTGGTCAGCAGGAAATTCCAAGATTTTGTGTCTCAGAATTTATGATAAATATTCATCCCGTGAGAGACACAGCGCCACTGCAGGACAATAGCTGTACTGCAAATATGGGCGAAATCTGCTCACGCTGTGACACAGCGCTATTATTGAAAGTATGTGATCTACACGCATCAAAATGTCCTTCTGATGATTCCAGCATTCAATGGTGGGTGGATCTACTTGCTAAATAGCAAAGTGCTATTTAAAGTGCTTTAGTTCAGAATCAGAAACAGCCAATGAGAAGAGAAGCGACTCAGAGGGACAGGGAGTGATGTTGCCCAGAAGGTCAAACTTATGCTTTTCACCCCTTTCACAGGAAAGACAGTCATCACGTATTTTACTTGTTAACTTGCTGTTAACACATAGTTTACATGTCTATCACAGGTGACATTTTGATGTTTGAGGCATATTTTCAACATGTAAACTTCAATTACATTACATGTTATTTACACGTTGTATGTGTAAAATTGCATCAAACTAACATGAAACATTCACAGGTAAATAGCCTATAGGTCTTCCCAGTATGTGAGTGAATCACTTGATTCAATCTAATCTCTGAAACAAAACACAACATTGGCCATTAGCTAGGAGGAACAGAACGAGGAACATACTGTGCTGGAGAGACGCCATGTCACAGTGTGAGTCATGCTATACGTGGTTTGTACTGGGAGAGGCGCCGTTTTGATCTACACAAATTGATTTGGTGAACGGATCATTTTAATTTTCTGATTCAAATTAACTGCCATCCCCATAACTAAAGGGAAGTTCCATTGCAGAGAAACAAGCTTTAAAATGTTTGCTGGGTCAGTACAGAAAACATTTTAATATAGAATAGGGAGGAATGTCCCATTCATCTCTGTTCAAATGTAAGACAGTGTGTTTGCAATATGCTCCTCACCCTGAAACAGAGCTAAGATAGAGTTTGAAGTAGCTCTTTACTAGCTCTATGTGCACTTCAACTGCAGTTGAAATTTTGAAGCAAAAGTGAAGTTGGAATATCTGTTAGTGCTGTCCTGTTGAGGAGCTGCAGGAGCTCATTGGATTACACAAGGTCTATTCTGTCTGCTTCTCCTTCAGGGACGGTTAAGTCCCTGCAGGCCCCGGAGCTGGATCCCAGCGGCTGGCCCCTACCAAGCACAGCAGAGCTGTATGTTTGTTTAAAAACCAGACTTAATCCTCTGTAGCAGCTGTCACAGATCAGGTTGCAGATCAGTGCTGAGGGCGACATGCTGGGGGCCGGGGGAAGGCGCGGAGGGCTGCAGCAGGTGCAGACGTAATGACGAATGAAATTATGAAGAAGCTTATATCTAACAAGTCAGGTGCTGAGGAGCTTTTCTGGTTGAGATGACAGTGAGAAGAACTGACATGAAGAGATGCACACAAAGAGCCCACATACACCCAAACATCAAGATTACATCAGTTCTTTTGCAACTGTAGCAAAATATTAGCGAGGGTATTCAACTTAGAAAGTGCTCCTCCATCAATGATTGTGTGTTTTATGCTGTTTTCTCAAAGTCCCAGTCCAGCCTGGTTCTGGTTCTGTTGGAAGTTTCTTCCTGTTAAAGAGAACATTTCCTCTCTACTGTCGCTACCGGTCCAAGAGTAGTAAATACTGCGAGTGAGCAACTCGGTGATATCTGCTGGGTTTCCTTATATACATTTTTAATAACATGACTCTTGTTTAAAAGCTAGGACCAGATTGGAATTTATAATGGAGTTGATTGAAATGACAAAGGGAAAAGTTACAAGTATTCTCTTTTCACACTGCTGGATTGTAGCAATATGAATATGAACTTCATGCAGAAACAGATATTTGACCAGTGGTCTGAAAAATTTGCTAACATTAAATCTGTGGTTAAAGAACAAGATAATTTAAAATGTGTGTGAGACTCCTGGTAAAAATGAAACTTCTGTCATGTCATTGTCTGCCAAGATACAGAGAAAAAGGGATCAACATTGTGGAAAATATGGGAAGTCTGAGAGACTGAGGGGATAGACAGGAGGAAGCTGTCATAGAGACAAATACTGTAAAACAAAGACAGAAACCTGCAAATGAAGAGTGCAGCAATGCTGGCGGATACTGACATCTTTTAGCTGGCACACCAACATGCCAAGTTGTAGGATTTACCCTGAAGCCCTTGGGTTTACTGCTGAAAAGACTTTTGGCTTGAGGGGCCCTGTGGCTGGCTGCAGACATGGTCCCATTGTCTTAGTTCCTGGAGAGGGGAAATGCTGGAAGAACTCGAAGAAAACAAGAACAAGACAAATAGGAGAAGGAAGCGGAGGAGGCCAGAGGGAGAACAGCAAGTGATTCCAGGGAGTCTGGCCAACAAAGAGGAGAGCCACATGCTGTCGTACTCCTATAACATTAAAGGAATTTACACGCATATATTTTTCAGCCACATTTAATAATATCACCAGTTATTATTATGTGCAAATATTTCTAGTATATTACTTATGAACCATGTAATAAATGTAAAAAACGCTCCTAAACTGATAGCAATCTGAGCATTGTATGGAATGACATTGTATCTTAACAGAAACAAATTTGTCTGAACTATATAGTCATTAGACATTATAGCAGTTATGAAAATAAACATGAAGGATTTATGAGATGTTTGTTCTGTGGAAAATATTCTATTCAGAAATTAATATGTGAATTATTTGGTTTGTTTCCACAACTGTGTTGATTATTTAATGTGCTTAGTCTTCACTAAGCCAGAGTAATTAGTGAACAGTTTGCATTATGCCTCTGCTCATGGTGCATTTGCTCTACCCTCTGATCCACCCAATTCCCATATAATGTTTTATATTTATGAATAATGTAAAAAAAAGTTGACTCAAGTTGGAATTGGATCAATAAACAGTTCTCACTAAATTACTTCATCCAGTTTTCCCTCAGAATAGCCACACATTTCTTTTAGGTTGGGTCAGACTCTAGTTTTTATCCCATCTCACAATAACAGATTATTTTGTCCTGACTCGCCCTTCCAACAGAGTGCAACTTGACTTGGTTGGGAAATGAGGGTAAAATCTAGACAAAAAATCATCTAGCTCTAGTCTTAGCTGTGTGACATCCCTCTCTCTTAAACAGAGCTCCTCAAGGGTTTGTGCTCAGTTCTTTACAGGAACAGTAATAATCTTGTGGGAATAATAAAGCATCTTGTGCAGCAGAGGGGGAACAGTTTGTGGGATGCAGTGGAGGCAGCAACATATTTCAGGAGTTCAAAATCATTAAAAGCTGAATCAAGGATGTTGAAAAAGTATATTTTATTCTCTGGACAATTGCACTAAAATTTACACCAGAAAAACAAGCGTTTGTTCCCAAAATTCTGGTATTTCCAATATGTAGGAAAAAAATGGGTAAGAATAATAACTGCCATTTCCTTATACAAGCTATGTGTATAAAACCAGAAAATGTAAAACAAAACGAAGAACTTTCTTTCATAGGAAAAACACATTTTTAGTAAGCTGTATAATTTATTCAGAGTGGATATAACTTATCTTTATGCTTCTTGTTTTCTCCTTTTTTGGTTTACAACAGCACAATATTTCCAATTTCTGTAGCCTTGTGCAATATTCTTCCAAACACTCTGTTGTCAACAGCTACAGTAGCAGTGCAGAGCTCATAGGTGTGTACCGACCAGAAGCTGACCATGAATGAGAGCTCATCTGCTGGGGCTGAGGAAAGCACATGGTCAAGTGGTCAACAAATGAAAATAGAAAATTGCTACCACTTGTTGAACCGCTTCAAGTAGATGCAGGGGATGGAGGTGGTCAGGTCATGATGGATGCCCCGTGTCCCCATTGTTGTTGATATGATCAAAAAATTCCTGGAGCGCCCCCTCCCCTCGTCCTCCATTCTCCACCATAATAGACAAACAGATGTGCGCGGGTCGCCTGCAAGCGTGGAAAATTGCCTCTGCAAAATTGCCTTCGGAATGAGAAATTCTGTTTTTTGTTGGATGAGTCCAACGAGGTTTTTTTTTTAGTCAATTGTTAATATTTTCCTTCAAAATAACAGGAGTTTTAACTTGTTTTTCAGTAAACCAAACAGGGTGTGTGGTTGTTGTATTTCTAGTGAGCCAACAAGCCCTACAAATACAAACCCTTCAAAATCCATTTTAGTCATGTTAGTCTTGGTAAGAAAAACAAGATGATTATTATTATTGTTTTTAACAATCATACATTTAATTTTATAGAGCTTTTCCCAGTAGCCAAAGAGGACAATACAGAAGGAAACAATGATACATAACAGAAAAACACACACAAAAGGGCAGACTATACATTAAAAGTAGCTTTAAAGAGGTGGTTTTGAAGTCGTTTATTGGAGCAGGTACAGAATGGTTGGGGCAGAGAGTTCCAGAGGGTGGAGGTGGAGATGGAAAAGGCTCAGTCTCCCAGGTTAGAGTTTGGTCCTGCAGGGACTTTATAAATCACAGCCGTACCTAAAGGTTTTTTGCACAAGGTCGCATCATGTTCTGCCCCCAACACGCCCCCTTTCAACCTTAAATGGTCGACGCAAAGCATCTCATGAATGTCAGTGTTTGTTTAAATGAGCCAGTTGGTCAATTTTGTTTTGAAATCAAGAGGGGAAAAAGAGGGTAATCAATGAGTGGAGAGTTGAAATAAAGTTTATAAACCACCAATGGCATTTTAAGAGCTAAGGTCCACAGTTGATGTTGTTGTATGTTGGTGTGAGTGATATTACAGTGTTCATTCTTTGTGCTTGAAACAGCTTTAGGAGCCAGTACCTGTGTGCCTCTGTCCCCTACAGGTTATAGTGGAGTATTGCATCAGCACATCAGACCCTAGTAGTTAAAATTCCACCGATTAATTTTAAGGGCTCGTGATCTCACACAAAGTAGAGGAATCTGATTATATTAACATTGCAGGACTCTTAGCATTATTGTGCTTAACACTAGCTGTGATGTCATAGACCTATGGACAACTTTACAGAATCATGTTGTGCCTAAAAGTGGATTGAGATGGTTAGCTAACTGTTGATTATTCCAAACATATACCTGTCTGTTCATTTGCGCTGGCAGGAGCCAGTTGCCAGGAAAACCGACACAGTGATGATGAGGTTCTGGTGGGTCAGTGTCTCCAAAACTGGACCAGGTTCAGCACATAGATTGAATGCTCTAAATTGGCCTATAAGGCAGTCATCATCTTGGGCCAGAAGATATGGGTGATTGATGAAAACACATTCCCCTGCTGATGCTTCCCTTTTCAACATCTTCCAACAACGTCAATGCATACACGGTTCAGAGATAGATGTCACTTTGAGCACATTCATGATCTTAATATGGCCCAACATGAAAAAGAGTTTGACATCCCGGTCTAAGAGAATAATGATGCAGTGAGGCTTCAATTCCCCACCTCACCATATAAGGCAGATGTTTAGTGTACTATGGAGGAGAAAGCTGATGATGTTGTTTTTCCTACATCCAGTGGGTGGCGCAGTGGGTACTATCATTGATAGTAGCCACAGGCACACCTGCTAGAACAGTGTTTCTCAATCTATTTTGGGCCAGCGCCACCCTAGCCTTTATCCAGGCCCCTCACTGCCCCCCAAAAGGAATTTGTAGGCTACTTCACTGACTATTATTTTATTATTAATATCACTGTCACTATTGTAGATGTTTTGATGTTTATGCTTGTTTCTGTATTTGTCATCAAAAATAATTTCCCAGAGAACAAAAAAGTCACTGGAATAGAAATTATTTTCACAGGCGTCTACGAAAAATGCAATGAACATTCAAATTAAAATGGGTAGGAATAATAGCAGCCAATCAGAGTGGAAAATAATATTCTTATTCTTTGCCATTTTCTAGTTATTAAATATTCCACAAAATGACCAGATAAAAGATAAACAACATGCCAGTTTAAACTTTGATCTATTTGCAAAACGACTGAGTTCTGCAACATGTATAGAACTGTAATTACATTAATCATAGCTCTTCTCTTCAGTGTTTTTGTCTTCTGGTGGTGCAGCTCTGTGCTGCCTTCAGGATAATGGGACATCAGAGTATCATCCATAAAATTTCACCCACATGGCATTTATTGTGCAAATCAGAGCTTTTAAGTAGAAAAACTAAAGTTCCAGATCCTTTTAATGCCATACAAATACGAGTGAGGGTATCGTAATTTTAGCAATTACATGTTTATAAGAGTGATTTTCTGTTGTCCTTCTATGGAAGCGTGCAGCTTTCAAACGGAAAAAAACACTTTTTAATATAAGTTGCTGCTTTGAAATGATCCCAGAACAGCCAAAACATATGCACAGAAATACCAGACAAAGTGAATCACAGCAACGTCACTTCTGGAACTGATGCGGTGAGCTACCAGTAGCAGAAGAGGAGCTGCGCCAAAAGGTAACAGAAGCTAACAAACACTGAATAGAAGGAGAGCATGTTTTAATGTTACACAATACAGTTTTAGCAAGTTGCTCAAAGTCTAACCGGGTATTGTTGTGCATATAAGGTGTAAAGTTTACCTTCGACCAAATGCCCCCCAAAGGCATCCCAGCGCCCCCTGCTGTCCTCTAAACGCCCCCTGGGGGGGCGGTACCGCCCATGTTGAGAACCGCTAAGGAAACAAACACACCCAATACAACACTTTCATTCTATTAGCTGAGAGGTTGCCAGGCGACTGTGCCAAAAGGCGGTTCCAAATGTAAGCAGATAATGGGTGTGTCCGAATTCCGGGTCTGCATCCTTCGAAGGACGTATTTGAAGGCGACAAGGCCTGTCCAAATTCAAATTTAGCTTAAGACTCCTTCAAATGCGTCCTTCTTTTCCCCAGATTTGAAGGATGGGTCTGGTGCATACTTCACGGCCCATGATATCCCATAATTCATTGCGGGTTCCAACTGGGCGTTCGGGCAGAGCGTCAATGGCGGCGAATAGCGACACATTATTTAGCTATATAACACTTTAAATGACACAACGTGATTT
>CAEGAF010124812.1:0-16103 GCA_903067075.1 Micropoecilia bifurca | reverse complement strand
TGACTCTCACACCGAACCTGTTTAAAGCTGCAGCATCTAACTTAAAAAATACATTTTACATACGTATTAAAACTTTCGCTGTCCTAACATGAGACAGATAATCGATCTCCTCCCTGTTCTGCATAATTACTCCGCTCAGTCAGAAACAGCCAATCAGAACTAGCAGTAACCAGCTAGCCGCCAAGCTAACAGGAAGTTTTCATTCAGTAACTCTGGATTGATTATTGTAATGGATCCTGTTTTTGCCTTTGAATGTTACATTTTATACTTGAATTTTTTTGGCAATGTTGAGAGGTTTTTATTTTGGCTCTTTGCATTATTTAGCCTCTTCAGAGCCTCAGATGTTATCAGTCTGTTAAAGACAGTATTATTGATAGCAGTTCAATTTGCACAATGCCTGTTTTGTTTATTTCTTTGAAAAAGTTATTAAAAACAAGTTTTTGTCTAAATTAAGGTGAATTCAGGGCTCCTTTGTCCACATAATGTAACAGTAGTGCTTATGATTAAAAAAATAACAATTATGTGATTGGTATCGGTGATCGGCCCTCATGGATGATCGGAATCGACAGAAAAAAACCTGATCGGCATATCTCTATAGAATTTCATATAGAAATTGAAAACATACGTGATCCACATAATTTTTTTCCATAATTTTTTTCCCACCATAAGATTGTTCCTGATTTATTCACTTGAACACAATCAAACCGATATTTGTTTCTTATCACAGATGAGAGGTTTTTTTTAATGTGAATTTCTCAACTCAACAAGCCTAAAAAAACCTTGTAATTCCAAAAAAGAGCTTAAAGGGGGGCAGAACATTTTGAACAAAGAATAACAACAGTTCAAATCTATACTGCCTTCAGGGCAGTCGGGGTGTTCACGAACATTTTTGACAATTATTTCCAGGGGAATATGTCACTGTTCAAGAGGAGCTTTCTGAACATCAAAGTCGGTCTCTCTGAAGAAATGTTAGATAACTTCAAAGTCTTGTGACTGCTTCGCCAAGAGGTGCTTTGCCTTTGTTTTGTTCTGCTGGCTTGTTTTGCTCTCCATTGTGGAGCAGATGATAGTGACTGCGACTGCATGTTGCATCATGAAACACTCCAACGTAATTTCCTATTCAAGGACACAATGGATGTTTGGCACATCTTTTAACAGCAGATATTGTGACAGGTAAGTGTTGCCCTGTGCACCCAGAGGCAGGATTGTTCCTTTCTTTTCTTTCTAAATCAGTCATTGAAATACGCTGATGATAAAGGTTTATAATCGTAGAGTTTTCATTTGTGCGTCTTTCGATAGTCTGCTGATGAAAAGCTACATTACTTCCAACTCATTTTCTTTAAAGTCATTTTAAGTAAAAAAGAAAAGAAAAGAAAAGAAAAGGAGCTTCTAAGAATTTCTCAGAGCGTGTAAGTGCTTTGAAAACATTGAGAAAACCCTCAAATGATAATGTGTGTATACTGCTATTTCATCCTGGACCCATCCTTATTCGGTATTTTTGCGTTATTCTGCAATTATCTGATAAATATTCAAATTTGATCTAGAATTTGCTTAAGTTGGGGGCAGAATAGATGTGTCACACTTTCCTGATGTTTACTTTAAAAAACAAAAAGATTTCAACTTTGCAGAACTTTTAGGTGGTCTGTCACATAAAATGGCAATGAAGATATTGAAGTTTATGCAGGTGATGTGACAATACATAAAGAATAAGAAGCTCTATATATCCAGTCATCAGCTAATGCTCACTGACTACTGGTATATTTGAATATTTAATATTAATACCAATCTGGATATCTGGGAGGAAAACAAAGTTTGACAGAAGAGATCATCTGCTACCTTTTCAAAAATAATTAGCCTTAGCGCTGCCTTCATTTAGCGAAGCATGCTGGAAAATGAAATGCTTCTGTATTTCTAAAGGAAGCTGCAGCCTTGCTTTGGTACACAATTTTGTACAGCTGCTGCATTCTCACTGGTTCTCTGGTGACAATTAGTTTTGAGATGCTGCACCATTAGTTGGATTTTCTATAACTGAGGATCAGCGTTTTGTGCAGAGAGCATTCTGTGACACTGACTTCCAAGTCTATTCAGACAAGAGTCACATCGTGCAGTATGACCAGCAAAGAGGAAAACCATCATCTGCTATAATCAAATGTTCTCCTTCAACATTCAACATTTCAGAATCCATTCAAAACTGGATTCTTTCCAGTTTTGTTTTTTTAGGTTTTATTGATTTTTACATTATTGTGGTATCAAAAATAATAATAAAAATATAAGAATATGTAGAGAAAACCTATTTTTGGTTAAAACAAGCAGAGAGCAAAGCAGAGGAAAAACAAGCCCAACAATCTACCATCTTCTAAGAATAATATTTTGTGCAAGCAGATGAAGCCATATTTATCTGGGATTTTGGGGTGTGTTGCATCACAGATTTTTGTAATCCTCTTCCAATTCCCATCAACTGTCACCATTTGCAGTTTTTCACATGTTACTATGGAGCAAAAATAAAACAAGCAACAACATGCTCCTTGGCTTGGGATGAGAAAATTTGCTTTCTGCATTCTATTAGCTGCAATATGAGAAGACAAAAGGAAGATATTCTATGGTGACACATTCCTGCCAAAAATTCCAGGAGCAGAGTAAGACATCACAACGACGCATACAAATCGAGAGATCACCTGGAAATGCGTCTGCGTTTCCATTTATTTGCAGGCCCTTGAATGCAACATGTTGAGCAGTAAAGCATCTGTACGCTCTCACCAGAAAATTGCGTTTGCTCTCTGGGTTTAGTGGGCGTATCGGTTAGTTGGGGGCGGTGGCTCTTCTGATTAGCCTGATTGGCCAGATAATCAGGTGACAACTAACACCAGACTTGGCATTAAAGCAGAAGAAGGACAATGAAGTATAAGAGGGTAGAACAAAAACAGAAAAATCAACAAACGTTCCTTTTCCTTACCGTCTTATTCTTGTAATTTTCATCCTCCTCCACTTCCTCTTTGTCTTCTTCTTCTTCCATGCTTTGAATCCACATTACATTCTTCTCCTGAAGTCCTAATTAAAAGCGACAAGACAAGTCAATATACGCTCTACTTGTTTTGATGGATGGCAAAAAAAAGCTTTTTTTTTTGTTTCAAAATACATATGCAAAGAGAAAGTTGGAGTCAGAATGGTTCATTGGAGATGTGTGGCAGAACAACACCGACTCATCTGGCGGCTGCTTCATTTGTGGATTGAAGTCGCCAGAGAGAGAGCTGAAATGCACTGCAATTACAAACGAGTCTACATGGACCACTGAGCAAAGTTTCAGTATTTTCATATAAAAGCAATCAATTTTGTAAATGAGAGGCGTTGTTGTGCGAATTCAATCATTATAGAATATAGTTTATAGGGAAAACAAGACACCAGGAAGGAATAAAAACAGATGCCAGGCAACGGGACAATGCGACTTATGCTCAACAGCAAATAATGTACATTGTTAAACTACTTTTCAGACCAATTATGATAAATGAACTAGACCTTGTTAATGAGGAACTAATATAAAACTGCTTAAAGCAGTGGCATGTCTTTTCTTTGTAAATATCATTCAGTAAGACTAAAACTAGTCATGAAGAATACCACAAATCCATATAATTAGACTATAAGCCACAATCATGCCTGGTGCTAAAATGGAAAACTATTTACTACTTTGTAAAGTAAGATCCATCTCAAATGTATTTCATCTGATTTTGGATGCATAATTACTTCTGTAAACATTTTGTACTATGTGTGACATCTCTCCTTTTTCTATGTAGGCTGGTTACTTTAGGGCTAAATACTATTAACATCAGATTCTGATGATAGTTGCATTTAATTAAAATGTTAATAACCCAGCAAAAAATAACCACAACTCAGCAAAACATAAAAAATAAATAAATAACAGGATTACACTACATTACTCGATGCTACATACAGCCAGAGAAAAGGGAATTTACTTTGGCACTTTTTCAGATATCTCATTAAAAACACCTTGAACAACGGTGTGTTAGATTGAAAATAAAGCCTTGACATACCTTGATACTATTGATTAGTCTAAGAATTAATTGTTTTTTTTTATAATTAATAGTTACAAAAATAGTTCAGAGCTACATAAGACATTGTGTTGAACAGGTGTGGGATACCTTTGGAGTCTTATTTAAAAAATAACCAATATTACAATGTAAGATCTTTATTTGATGAACCAGCTGTTCTCTTCAGAATCTGTGCATGTCTTTGCACAAATCATTTTAGAAAGGTCAGGGGGGCTGCTTTGTGGCTGTCAGTGATGGGGAAAATTAATTCCCACTTTAAACTCATCTAATGGCCGAGGAGTAATATTTAGAACAGAAGGTAAAAAAAAGTGCTTTTATCTCGACCAAAAACAACAGAAAAATGTAAATGATAAAAGCTACAGTGAGCAGCCAGCTAATTGAGTGCAAAGAGCAAATAAATAAAATCAAACAACTTTACAATGAATGCTTTAAATCACATTTGTTGAATACATAAAAAGATCTCTTAAAAAAACAACAACACTTTTTTGGTTTCATTACTCTTGCATAAGTTTATGGCTTAATGTGCAAACAATGACTTTTCATTCATTTAAACTATGTTCTGTAGGATTTTTATCCTGTTAGTTGTTCAATATCCTCTTTCAAAAATTATAAAACAAGAGGCAAATACACTGTAGACAAGTCAAAGTACACCTGCAGACTCATTAAACAAACTACATATACAGGTTCCAGTTTTGGCTATTTCAATCTAAAGCTAACTAGACGCCTAACACTATCTAGTTTCTGGCCATAACATGAATCCCGTTATAAAGAAATAATGGCTTTGAAGCAGAAACAATGTTGTGCTCTGTCAGGTGGCTTAAGGTTCAGAAATGGTTTCTAGAACCTTCAACCATTGAGACTTCATATGTGAACCTGTGGATAAAAAGTTAAATGTTTTGCAATTTCACCAAGCTCTTTGTAAGTGCAAAAATGCAGTTGCTTAAATTATTTTAAAAAAGGAAAAAGAAGAAAAGAAAAACACTTTTCTGTGAACAAAAGTGGTGCATATAAGCTGTTGCACACTGTACTTGAAGGAGGGAAACACAAAGAAAAAATAATCATAAACTGATAATTAATGAGGCTTACTAAAGCCTATATCTAAAATAAACTCCTATCTTCGGTGTATTTTCCACAGATGCCTCTCTAAACATCTCAGGTTATCCAGGAGTGGTGTCTGATTATAATAATACTCCGCCCCCCCTTTTTTTAAATATACATATCTTTAAACAATGCATTAACTCTACTGCTTCTGCTTCTTTTGTAGCACGGAGGGCTTTCCTGTGATTGCTTCAGACTGACCTAGTTTAAATGACAAATTTCCAAAGGCAGGGATATAAATTCACAGCCTACCATGCTGCCAAGACTAAATGTGTTGAGCCAAAAAAAAAATGAAAAGAAAAGAAAATAATAATGATAGTAAACATAGAAATGTGATGAAAATAAAAGGAAGTTTGAAAACCCTATGCACAGGGTTCAGGCTTTCTACAGTGATCATGGCAGATTATGAATTTGTTTCTTTAACTATATGAACCAGAATCAGTCAAATATAAAAATGTATCAACTCGAGTTGGAATAATTTTAAAAGTAGAGCAAGTGAAATAAAACGATGAAACATTATTTTTAAATAAATACAGACCTTTAAGCCTCTGTGGTTCATCAGAAACTAGGACGAAAATGCAGAAAGTCTGTTAAAACCGAGGCAGAACGAAACTGCACACCGTGTAGAGCAACATACAGGAAGGGTCATTCAAAGGGGCTGACATGATTAGGTAATCCGTAGGTCCCATGTTCAAAGTAATCTGATAGGTGATCTCTGCCAGTGAACCAGAGTCGAGACTTGACAGCTGCAGTCGGCCGCCATCCCTTTATTCCTTCAGGGCTTTAAGAGGAGGCTTCTATTTGTGTGTGTGTGTTTTTTTCTATCAGTAATGAGAAGCAGATTTAGCCAAACCGGTTGCAGGAACAACGCATGAATCTTCGACAGGAAGGAGACTGCAATTGATCTGAGCAGTAATGGGACATTTGTTCACCCTGTGGATGGGAACTCTCCTGCAGCTTTGTCACGCTACTATTTATACCAATAACTGGGCGATAAAAGTTAGAGGGGACCCTGAGTCTGTGAAGAGGATAGCAGAGAAATATGGCTTAACAAACATGGGTCAGGTGAGTGTGCAGAAATACAGAGCATGTTCTCTTGCTTAACTCAGTTACTGTGAAAGAAGCAGCTTTAACATCACCGACACATTTTTATTAAGAAAAACCTTCCAATAATTCTCCAGTATTATGTAAAAGAATAATACAAAATCTAAATGTTTTATTACATTTTTTTTTTAAAGATGCAAAAAAATGTCTTTCTTTTTTTGTGAATATCTGGATAGAAACTGAACGCGTTATGAAGAACCGAAATAATGAAGATTTTCAATAATAATAATATCTTTGTTCAAACAACAGAGACGTTTGTGGAGCTGAAGGAAAAAGTAGCGCTACTATTAATAATCAAAATTTGGTCCCCATCTCGCGTTCACACCATCAAAGATTAATTGTTGCTTAGCATAAAAACCTCATGGGAGTAAAATGCTGAACTTTATCACTGTTTTATTCAAGGTTCAGAGACAAACAGCACGGCCATGTAAATAATGTATTAAAGCAAATAAATAAAGTATGTCTATAAAACTCAACTACTCCCTCGAGTTATCTTCTGTAATCAAACTTTCAGGTTTTGGATCTGCTGAAAGTAAAATGCACCTTAATACTCAATTAAAGCTAAATACGCTACTTTACAGAGCAAGGCGGGGGGGGAAATCTGGGTCCATTTACCAACAGAGCCACAAGGGAATAAATTAAGGCAATTATGCCATCTCTCTTGTGAAAAATGGCAAGCCAATGATTTTTTTTTAAATAAAGCATAAAAGAGTTTGAAAAAAAAAACCTGCTGACATCATTTTGTCCGAGTGTGCATGTTTCAGGCAAACTCAGACAGCAGTGCGGCTCGATTTCTTTGGCTCATGTTGCACTTACCTGAAAAACTATCACAGGTGTTTGGTAGCAACAGAATGAAAGACACCAACAACTGTTTTAATTATTCAGCGGCTGTTTAGAACACAGCCTGGAGAAGAGCAGAGCATTTATCTGGGAAAAGAGACATTTTATTAAGTGGATTTTATTCGTTTCACCAGATTGGAGACTTGGAGGGTTACTACAGCGTCCGTCACCAGCAAACAGCAAATCGTTCCTCTGAATTCAACACAAAAGTTACAAATCACCTTGCAAAGGAGCCAAAGGTAAAGTAACATGATACAATGCAGATGGAAGACTCTTTTGAAATATTAATTTCAGCACTTTTTTTTGCACTAAGGTGTACCAGAATAAGTTCACATGATTATGGGGGTTAAGCATATGTATCTTCATTGTAAGCCTTTGTAATGTTGTTGACCTTCAGTGCAACATTACAGCTGTGTAACACTTTTAGTTAAAAAACACAAAAAAAACATTGAAACTGGGCTGGACTGCAATAATGCCAAAAGAAGGAAAACAAGAGTAACTCTAACAAATGATATTTTTTTTCTTTGCACAAAAAGTGGAACAGAAGGACAGCTCTCTTGCCTCAGGCCTTCAGCATCAGCCTTAATCCTTTGAAAAGCATTTTGAGGTTGTTGCCTGTCTGGGTCAGTGTGTGGGAGAATGGAAATAAAAGATTTTTTTTGTAGCTACTGAGAAATGAGTTGAAAAGGTACAGCGTGGTCATTTAGCTGGCTGAGCCTCTTGTTGTTTACATCTTTTATTTCTGTCTGCCTTGTTTACAAGTTTAAATCTATGAAAACAAGGGAAGTAGACAAGGCAAGAGAGGATGTCATTTAATATTCTTTAGCGAGAAACGTTCACACATCTGCACTGGCCCTTTTTTCCTAACACCTGTGACTGTGGGAGGGTTAAGCAGGGAAGACAGACAGGAAAGAGAGATATTTTCTGTAAAATAGATACAATTGTCTCCATCTGTCCTAATTACCCGTGTTGCTTTTCAGGTGGAATGGCTCCAGCAGCAGGCGGTCTTAAAGAGAGTGAAGAGAACCTCCAGAAGAAGTCGCCTCTGTGGCCACGACCTGGTGAGAAGGCAGCTTCATCCACCGATTCATCAGTCTGCCGTCAAACACAACATGCATTTTAGTTGGCCGTTGGGGAACGACCCGTGGTACACTGTACGTCACTTTACCCCCCCCACCCCACCCCTCTTTGTTTCTGAAACAAAACCAACTAAAACCAGAAAAAGAATCCAAGTCCAATATGCTAATGTGTGCCTGACAGAGCTGTACTGAGGCCAGTGGCTGCCAGACTGGTATGAACATCACAGCGGCCTGGAGGAGAGGCTACACCGGGAAGGGTGTGGTGGTGTCTGTCCTAGATGATGGCATTGAGAAAGAGCATCCAGATCTGAAGCCAAATTATGTAAGTGCCCTGGGACGGGAGGCTCTTTTCAGGAAGGGGACATTAATCATAAGCAATTTGGCTGAGCTTTAAGTGAAAGAGCAAGGAGCCGAGACAGATATTGCAGTCAGGAGCTCGCGGGCCAAAGGTTTAGAAAGGCCGGTTAAGAGTATTGGAATGGACATTAAATGTCTGATCCACTTAGCTGTGTGGCGGACTGGTGGATAATGCTCTTTGTGATTTGTCTGATGAAACAGAGACAGATAGCTGCTGGCATCTGCTATGTGCTGCTTCTTACTATTCACTTGATTTAGGACCCACTTGCCAGCTGCGATGTAAATGAACAAGATCAAGACCCGACTCCAAAACATTCCAAGGATGCAGCCGACTCGTGAGTACACCTTGCCTCTAAACTTTCACGTTTGCTTGTGCTTTGCAGCATCCCCCATCATAACACCACCTCTAATTAAAGCAAGTTTTTTTTCTTTCTCTCCATTTCTTCTGTAATTACATGCATGTATAGATATAGAAATTGAAAGTTTTGCTTTGTCCCTGGCACTGATGTCACGGAAAATACTCTGTCTGCTTTTCATGCATATGCATCTAACCTCATGTTCTGATGTGCTCCTCCTTTTTCTGAAGCCATGGGACTCAGTGTGCGGGGACGGTGGCTGCATCCGCAAATAACTCTCTGTGCACAGTCGGAGTCTCATTCCGCGCACGCATAGGAGGCGAGTCCACGTCAAGGCTTCAAAGAAGCATTTTCAAGGTCTTTTTGAGGAATTGCAGTATATTCAAGCATTCTGTTTGTCCTTTCTTCTTCGCCTCCAAATTACCTTTAGGCATTCGTATGCTGGGCGGCGATGTGACAGATATCGTGGAAGCCGTATCACTGAATTTCAGGTCACAGTACATTGACATATACTTAGCCAGTTGGGGTCCGGATGATGACGGAGCCACTTTAGAGGGGCCAGGGCCCCTCGCTGGTCTCGCTTTACAGACTGCTGTTGAAACGGTAAGAGAAAGAGCGCGAGCGTTTATTCCTTTTTAAATCGTTTTGTTCTACTATAGATAGTTTACAAGTGTTGGCTTCTTTCTGGAATTCGCCACAGGGCCGGCATGGAAGGGGCTCAATATTTGTTTGGGCCTCGGGCAACGGAGGGAAAGCAGGCGATCACTGCTCCTGCGATGGCTACAGCAGCAGCATATACACCATTTCTGTGAGCAGCGTCGGTCGCCGTGGAGTCCGGCCAGAACACCTGGAACAATGCTCCTCCACACTGGCAGCGGCGTATGGTGGTGAAGAGACAGAGAGGATGGTGAGCTCAGAAAACAGCAGGAATTAGGTTGTGGAATCTCAGGGACCATGTGAGAGGGAAAAATAAAGGAAACTGAGGTTATGGATGGGAGGTAATAGGACTAACAACTGCTCCATCAACAAATGAAGAATCTTAAAAGGATTAAAAGTATGGCATAGCCAGCATACATAGAAAATGTGTGAAATCCGTTTAAATGGGAGAAACCTTCCTTTCGCTGCAACTCTAGATGATTCATTTCTCAATTTATTTCATTTTTCAACAGTGTGGGCACATGTATCACATGGATACATTTAGCAATGTATGTAGTAAAATATGTATATAAGTTGCTTAGACTACAGTAGTTTAACCTTCGACTGGAGGCAGGTCACATTGATTGTTAAGCAAAACAAAAGAATGTGTCGATTAGCAATATACGTCAATGTTAGTTATAATTTAAACTTTGTCTGCTCATTTAAATATCTCCTTTTTTCTTCTCTATTTTATTCTTCATTTATATCTTTTCTTATCAAAATTTCTGAGAGAATCTGTGACTGGAAAGCAGTCCATTACCTTTCATTGAGGCAGTTTTAAAGCATTTCACAGTTAGCCTTCTTGTATGTTAAAATCCCAAATATATCTAATAACAGCAGCTTTCAAAGCCTCCCTTTAAATAAATGTAATGGCTACATGTACAATGACAAACATCAAAAGTGAGAGAGAGTGTTTTTTATTATTTTTTATTCTTTTCAAAAGTTTGAGCCCAGCTTTGCCTGTCCCTGTAAGCAAACACCTGGACTCACTTCCTGCCTGCAGTGGGCTCCTATGGGCTGCCAAAAAAGCCAAGTGTGCAGACACCATTCTGCATAATCCTTAAGTTATGTTGAAAGCAAACTCACAGCAGACATCCAGCCTCTCTCCTCTGTGGAAATACATTTGCATGATGTATCTAAAGTTTATTCTGGAAGACTCCCACTTTGCAGCAGCTGGTTTACTCACTATGAACTCACAGTGCTGTTTAATGTCATCAGAATTAGCAGCTCTCAGTTAAAGACTTCCACATGCATACAGCATTGGTAAATTGTTAACATACAACAGGAACCCTAAATATCAGCAAATGAAAGCCACAAATTTTGACCACAAGAGCTAATGTCATCTGATAGCATAGCCAAATTAATTGTTCTTATTTTGCTGTTTTTTTTGGTTTTTCGGTTTTTGTTGAAGGCTTTGTGCCACATTAGCTGTGAAAAACAATATTACCTACATGTCTTTCTGGAGATCAAGTTTCTTTCAAGGAAATAAGAAATTACTTTTATCAACAACACCAATGCAATAAAAATGAAAAAAAAAGTGTAATTTATAAAATCGATCATCAATTTGAAAGTTCTGGGATGTTTAAAAAGTTATTTTAATATTGCTAAAAGATTGAGATCTTGGCATCAATATCTAAGGACGTTTGTTGAAAATAATAATGATTTGATTAAGTAATTAACCTAAAATATAACACATTTTAAACCATGATCTTGCCTTTTTTGGACTATAAGCTACTTCTTTCCCACGTTTTGAACCATGTGGTTTATGGCCCTGTGTGACTTTTCTGTGGATTTTTCTTCAACCACCAGGGGGCTCTTTAGCAGGAAGTGAATCATTGGAAGTCAAACTTGGAAATCAAAGAAGAAAGTCTTGATTTTAATTTAAAACAAGCACATGTTGGCAGCAGGCACGATGGAGAAATGTTTTCAAACCCCCCTCATCATGGAAACCATATGAAGAAGTTCATATGGTGCAGCTTTTAATAGCAGATTTATTAAGGACACAGCGGCTTATAGCCGGGTGCGTGTATGTTTCCAGCTTTTTTTTTTTACTTTGTTGGTGCAGCTTATAGTGAGGTTAGCTCTATAGTCCGGAAAATACGGTAGGTATTAGAGAAGCTGTTGGACCGAGAACAGCTATACAGTTGCTTCATGTTACAAAATTGTGAGTATTTTCAAACAGAAACACAAAAATGTTTCATAACTATATAGTGGACAACAAAAACAGTTGTACAATCTCAGTTGGTTTCATTTGCAGCACATTAGTTTCATTATCCAGAATGATGACGATACAAAAGAAACAATCTTTTCAGTTTATTATCGTTTCACTTATTGCTGCTGTTGTTGACAGATGACCCTCGGACCACAGCAGGGATGCAGCAGGACTCTGTCTGGAACGTCCCTCTCCTCCTCATTGGCTGCTGGGGTGATTGCTCTTACTTTGGAGGCCAAGTGAGCAGCTCCATGCCACACAACACATCCACATATCCAGGACCAAAGGGTCTAAATCAATAGCTATAATAGCTACTGAGACAATTCTGTTTCCATCTATCTGACCTTTCATAGCTCTCTCCTGACCTGGAGGGATGTACAGCACATTATCGTCTCTACATCAAAAGCTCATCATCTTGTTGCTCCTGACTGGCACTATAATGGAGCTGGGTACAAAGGTAACATCATATCTCTGTTATGTTCTCCCTCCACCCCCCACGTTTTTGCCGATATTGGTATAAAAACGCATGATGTCTTCCGCATGAAATCCTTCCAACACTCAGAGAAAAGATTAGCCGAGACTGATGTTTCAGTGAATGTTCTTTTTAGCTTTTTTTAGGAGAGCCATAAAGCAGCGAACGTTTTGAAAACTAACGAGGTACAGAGAGCAGAACAGCGATAAACGCCTACGGAGTCTCGGGGGGACGTGAAATCTTTTAGAAGCCTCTGTGCCCTCACTACCCTCCCTACCCTCCCTACCCTCCCTACCCCTTGCTAATGTGTTGTGTATTTGTGCGTGCGTGTCTGTCTGTTAGTGAGCCACCTGTACGGCTTCGGCCTGCTGGATGCTGAGAGCATGGCGAAGGAGGCTGAGCGCTGGAAACAAGTCCCAGCACAGCATGAGTGTGTGGAGGAGGAGGCCATCCAGCTGAGCAGGTAACGCACCAACAACTCTGTGAGAGCTCTTTGTTCTGAGTCAGGGCTTCCCCTGATTTCTTCTCATCTATCACACTTCATCTATTTCTGTCTCAGTTCACATGCTGATTCTCACACACTTTAATAAGCTTCATTTTCTCTTGTGCTGTGCTCTTCCAACTCGCTTCTTGTTTTCCGCCCCCTCTCTCATCTCTGGCGCTTACTGTGTGACTTCATGTTTTTGTTTTTTTCTTCTTCTTCTTCTTCTTTCCCTCCTGTCTGTCTCGTACAGAATTATTCATCCAGGCTCAGTGTTGACGTCTGCTTGTGAGACCACCGGCTGCTCCAGCGCGGCCTGGCGGCACGTTGTTTACGTAGAGCACGTCGTCATCCGCGTAACCATCACTCACAGCCGTCGTGGCGACCTTTCTATCACGCTCACGTCACCTGCAGGCACCGTGTCGCAGCTGCTGGCTCACAGGTAACAAGGGGGCTGCTCCATCCAAACTACTGTGGCGCCACCACCGACCTATCCGCAGTGGAAGGGGTGAGGGTGGGGAGGGAGCTTCTGAGTGTGTAAATGAATTTGTTTGGAGCTCAGCATTCACTGCTTGTACCATTAGTCTTCAGATGGCAGCCATGGGGAGAAGTCGATTTTGGCAAACACGCCTGGAAAAGCAAAGAAGGGATGCTCATATGTTATTCCAGAGGAACCGGCTTTTGGGAAGGTTCCGCGAAAAATTAATTTCTGGCAAGCTTCCTATTTTCAGCTTGTCCTTTTCTGAACCGAACCGAACCGAACCGAATGCATCGTGAATACAACACACAAACACTTAAAGGGGCAGTGTTATGTAAAAACGACTTTTCTGAGCTTCACATCATGTTTTAATGTTATTCCTTCATCACTAAAATATCCCGAGTGTCGCCCTGATTCTTTCATGAATGTTTGAGAAATCCTTTAATCACCCATGGCAACCATTGAGCTGTATATAACACCTCTAGGCGTGGACCACCTAACCCTCCCCCACGACTCGGCTCCTTCAGACTAGCCAGCATAAATTAGCAAACACCTGGTGGGACTGTGCATCTGCTGAGCTCATTATACAAGCTACTGCTTATGGCTTATAGTTTTAAATTTCTTATTCTTCTAAAACTTTATCTTAAATTATCCTTATGCACCCGTGCATGTAGATCAGAAATGAGCAATCTCATACTGCCTCAGATTATTAACGAACAGTACGATTTCAGGATGAAATTGTTGGATTTATACTCGGATTCGTTCAGAGGATTTCCAAACTTTTTATAACATGTATCACCTCAGTAAAAACTTTGCTTTGCAAGTGCCACAATACCGGCAGTCATTTTAAAACAGTAACACGAATCTTTTCAGGTTGTTGTTAGGACTTAAAAACTAAGAAAAAAACAAAAACTTTACAAAGCAGGACGTAATTGAACTGAGGGGTTTACATTTATTCTGAAGTCTAAATTTGATTTTGGAAAAAAAAATGCTTTGTTAAAGTGAGAATTTTAAAGGGGAACATCCTGGTTGTAAAACTTAGTGACATCTACGGTAAAACTAGCTTGTCAAAACATTTTAAGATCTTTGTTTCATGAAATCTTCTGGCAGTTTACAATAGCAACGTTGTGGTGATCATGTTGCATGTTGAGCACACTGTGGTCCAAGAGTAAACAGGATAATGATGAAGTGAAGCATTTTAATGGAAACAGATTATAAAATGGAAGAAGACCAAAATCACCAACAAGACACAAATTGGCAAAATGTAGGGAGGAAAACATATGGACCTGCAACCAGTAGTTTAAATACAGGGGAGGGTCACTACTGGAACCAAGGGCAGGTGAGTCCGATCAGATTGTGTGATAAAACAGAAGCTTGAGGCTGCTGAACAAAAAATGCTGAGGAAAATGGGGATGGAGGAACACAGAGATAATTTTAACTGTGCCAGAAACAGCAGATCACAAAAGACACAACTCAACCAGAACCTGGAACTCAAACAAAACGTTGAAAGAGTTGGGAGGTACGACTGTGAAGACAGCCTGAAGCTCTTGATTTTGTTGATTTTGAAAAAGAAAAGCATCCAGTCAGCACAGGCTCTCAAATTTCCAGAAGCCTTCACATTTGTTTTACATTTGTCAAAAATACAGAAGCAAAACTTTTGAGATAACATAAAAAGCACTATTTTATTTCTTTTTGCAATAATACAACCAGGGAACTAATTACATATTAAATACCCTATTAATTAAACAATGTTACTTTAAAGGCATGTCTTAATTAGTGATGGTAGTAGTTGTATGCTCATGATTGTGTAATGTTTTGCTCTAGGCCTCTTGACAACTCCACTGAGGGATTTCAGAACTGGGAATTCATGACAGCTCATTCCTGGGGGGAGCAGGCAGCGGGGGAATGGACTTTGAAAATCACGGATACTCCCTCTCGGAAGCGAGACAGCAGCGCTGAATTAGGTTTGTTCTTTCTCTTTGTAGCATTTCTTCGTTGTGAGACCTATTTACACTGAACATCAAGAGGAGGCGGCAGAAACACGGCGCCAGCCTCGGGGGACAAACCTGTTTTTCTTTCTCTCTGTTGTTTCACAGGGATACTGAAGAAGTGGTCTCTGGTGATTTATGGCACTGCAGAGCAGCCGTATCACATGCGCCGTCGGCGAGTCCGATCGGCAGAGCCCTCCGTGGATAGTGATCTCACAGAAGGATACGACGGTGAGTCACGTCCTAACTCAGGGTTTTCAGACGGCAACGTTATGAGCTTTGTCATGCAGTTGCAGGTTATTATTTATTTATTTTTACAAAAACACATAATGAAACAACCCAAAAGGTTTTTTGGGCTTGCATTTTGAGAGTATTTACCATTTTAGGACCCTGTGACCCAGAATGCAGTGACGACGGCTGTGACGGGCCTGGCCCACAGCAGTGTGTCACATGTCTGCACTTTTTTCTCAAGTTCAAGAACAATTCAAGGTTAGCATGACTGCATAATGCTGGGTACAGTGAGTGGATGCAGATGGTAAGTAATGATACTGCACTGTAAAAAAAAAAAAAAAAAAACGGCCTCATTTTACAGTAAAAAACTGGCAGCTGTGGTTGCCAGAATTTTACTGTCTTTATACGGTAAAATTCTGGCAACCAAAACTGCCAGTTTTTTACCGTATTCTAGAAATACGGTAAAATTCTGGCAACCAAAACTGCCAGTTTTTTACCGTATTTTGGAAATGCAGTATTTTACCGTTTTTTAAGAATACGGTAAAATTCTGGCAACCAAAACTGCCAGTATTTTACCGTATTTTCCAAATACGGTAAAATACCGTATTTTCTAAAATATGTTAAAAAAAATTAAAACGTGGTTTTTC
>CAEGAF010124783.1:0-36164 GCA_903067075.1 Micropoecilia bifurca | reverse complement strand
TATATATATATATATATATATATATATATATATACATATATATGAAGAAGCCGAGGAGTTGTTAATGTAGGTAAGATATTAACTGCTGAAGTCCTCTTGAGAAATGAAAAGTTGAAAACTCCCAAACTGTTCCTTTAATCACATAAGTACTCACTAATGGTGATGAAAAAAGCAGAGACTGAAACACAAATTCAGTTGCATACATTAATATTAATGCGCTCTGATGTTCCAGGCTGGTGGTTTGATGCCTGCGGCCCATCCAATTTGAATGGGATGTATTACCAGAACGGCCAGAACTCCAACCGCTTCAATGGAATCAAATGGTACTACTGGAAAGGATCAGGATACTCACTGAAGTCGACTACCATGATGATCAGACCGACGGACTTCTCAGCCTTGCTTTGAGCCCATGTTCGTTAAACGAAGCGTTTCAAAAAATGCTGCCCAGAAAACACCAGTACCAAAAACAAAGGTTCCAGTGGAAGCCAAAGTACTTCAAAAATATGTCTCTTCATACATAAATTTCTCCTTATTTATGTCTTTATAAATTTGATCTCAAGGGTTTGTGCACATTAAAAATGCTGACAGCTTAGACACAGCATTTATACTTAAATAAAAGTTCCACACAAAGATACGTACTTAAGCACAATTTCAGTATTTGTCTGACTGTGATCAGAATACCAGCAGATGATATTGTATAGATAGACCATGGTACAAGATAAATAACTGGCTCAAACTGTTTTTTTAGATATATTCCAGATATTTTTATGATTTAAATGTTAGAACCATAAGAATGTTTTTTCTACAATTTTTTGTTGTTTTGTTCAGAATGTATGTACATTTGATGTTTAATTTATATGTTCATGTTAGGGATAATATTTATGTCTACTATACATATATAGGAAATCTGAGTGTTAGAATCTGAGTTTCTTAATTATGACTGTGCAAGCAAACTCATATATATTTTAATATATTCTGCCAGAACTCAGAAAATACAAGCAGGGTGATTATGTTTTAGCATTAGAAATGGATTTTAGAATAAAATGTTTTGCTTTGATTTAGCTTAAATTGCTAACACTAGCTTGACAGATTTATTAGAAATGCCTTAGAAGCCATTTTGTTACTCTGTTGAATACTATCAACTAGTCAGGACTCAAGTTTCCTTTGTTTTAGATGACCACATCTCTTTACTGCTTCAACAGGAACAGTTTTTGCATTGTTTAGCAAAATGTTTGTTTTCTCAAGTGCAACGTAAACAATAAATCTAAACGGATCAAAGTCAGTGTAATGTTCTGAAAATGATTAACACTGAAATCAGTTTGTTTTTTTAAGTAGAATGAAAAGTAACCTTTTCCTTATGTCATCTATATCTACTTCCTGCAAATATGCATGATATTTTAAAAATGGGGGAGAGGGAATATTTCTAAATAAAAAGTTTGTATTTATAATGTTTCATTAAAGTGATGCAGAGTCCTAGATAAAACAGACAGTTGTTATAAAGATTATATGTCAGTTCAATAAAAAAGCAAACAAAAGAAACTATGCGTTTACATCAAACCTGTTGGACAGCAAAAATTCAGACTCCGGCCATCTGCAGAACTCAGTACAATACACACTCCACAATTATTAGTGCACCTGGTAAAGACAAGTAGTGAAGATAAAATAACTGGTTACTATGGAGACTTGGTAACCCTAGGATACCACTCTTTCCTGCCTTGTTGATCAAAGCTCACATTGATTGAAACTAAAGTTCTTTCGGAAGGTTTCTTTTATTTTTGCCACCGAGTAACTTTGGCAAATCGACACATATTTGCCTCACTTGAATGTTCTCTTGTTTTTCCTACTATGAAGCATGGCTGAAATACATGGACCTCTAAATCAGATTTGTACCCCAGGGAAGACATTAAATATGAGGAATAATTACTATCCAGGAACCTGGGTAGCTTATGGGGAAGTTCTGACTAAGGAACTGTCCAAGATTTCCTCATAAAAGCCATAGAAGCAATGCAGAGCCGTTTCATGTGTGTAGGACTAAACATCATCTGCTGCATTACTACACCGGTATATTCCAGTTAGGCACCATAAAAGGAGAGTGCATATTATTTTAATAATGCAAAGACCAGCCAGCCCAGACATTGTTCCACTCATATAGAGTGTTGAAAGAAAGAATAATCTGGATTCATAAAAGTCAAGTTTGGGAAGAAGCAACACATAGATCATTTTTAGGATACTTAAGGAAAAGCAAGCAAGACGTAACAGAGCAACATTTGGTAAATCATTTTCTAAATACTGCTTACCTTGGATTAGAGTAAGATTGAGAGTTATTGTCTGTATTACTGGCTCCTACCTGTGCAGCAGGAAACTGGTCTGAAAGCTCATATGGCTCCTCTGGAATCCACTGTCTTTGCTCCAAGCACCACAGAATCTACTCACAAATAAAACGTGTTAAAGAAGCTTAAAAGTCCATTTGCCGTTTTCAGAAGTGTATTGTAATAGCTTTTGAACATTCCCATACCCATTCAAAAGACAGGATCCAGCAGCCACGAGCGATACCCAACAGGATGTTCAGAGTCCGTCTGTGTTCACCAGACACCACATGAGTTGTGCTCTCACTTACTCGGTCGATGATTGAAAAACCACCCAGAGCTTTTACCACCTGCAGCACGGTCTGCTGCTTCCTAAAGGAGGAAGAGGGGGTAAAAAAAAAAACAAAAAAACATTGTAAACAAACAGTTTAACATCTCCTGTTTTTGCCAACCAGCGCATACATATTTTAAAACTGATTTATCTGAATGTTTACTCTTGGATTGGGATAAACAACCAAGAAGCACTTACTCAGTGGGCATGCTGGTCATAACAAGTGTCCTCGGAGCCTGAAACAAACGCCAACATGCACATAATGAAAAGGATGACTTCAGCTGGACAGGCAAAATTCAATAACTTCTCACTTCTAAATTAATATTAGAAGTGAGGAATAGAGTAATACACTATTTTGTTTCACATCTTAGTCAAGATATGAAACTATTTTGTTTCAGATCTTTTTTTTTTGTAAGACCAGAAATTGGGGAGTAAATTCTTAATTCTTTAAAACTCCCTTTATCATGTTCTGGATACAAAAATAAAACGAAACACAACACGTTAATGTGATAAGTGAAAAATTAATCACATTCTGAATCACTGAAACCAAATTGTAAATCTCTCCCCTGATGACTGCAGACCATCCAGGCACATAGTTTGGCCCAGATACAGAGAGCTATCATCGACGCAAACACCTCAGCGACAGCTACAAACAGGACCACCAAGCCCTTTTCCTGCCACACTCTGCTATCTAGTTTACCAGCTGGATGTCAGAGGTTAAGGCCTGCTGAGCACAGAGGTGTCAAAACAGTACACAAACCACACCTATGGTCGTCAAACATCACATTATTCCTGACATGGCACGTTAAGCAGTCACTCAGACAATAATGTCATTGATGCACTGTCGCCTCTCTTCGATAGTTCAACACGATTTTATCTTCAAGTTAGAGAGATCTGAGCTTTAACAGGGTAATTGGTCATTAATACCAGGAAGGTGGGTAAAGTAAAATACAAAAACTCTAAGTATTCTGAAAGACTTGAGATTAATATATAGCACGTACATTTCTGGCAGCTGCACAAAAGTCTTGCAAGTGCATGAGCTGTGCATAATGAGGCTGTGACAAGGAGCTGGTGTGAAATGCAGCACGACCTTTAAGCAGAAACGCTCTGAGCGCAAATGAAGAAAACGCTACACTTTATGACTGAATCTTCTTTTATAGTTACTGTTGTGGACACACTGAACTTAGCACTATTCAAACAGTCAAAGAGGAGCTGTCATCTTTAGTCTCTTCAGATGTTGGAATATAATGGACATACATACTAGATAGATAGGTGAACCAATCAGAATATTTGCATTCTAACCATGCAACCAGACAGATTTAAAAAGAAGCGGCAAAAGCAAATGAAATGGATGAGCAGTGCTTGTTAACAACTGACAGCATGAAACTGTCATACAGCAACAGCCTTTAGCAAGAGATTTATGCAGTTGAAATGTAACACTGACTACTACTGGAGGTCTTTCCTGCCCACAGCATCTCTGAAGGTCTTGGATGAGATGAATCATGATAACCTTTAATTTCCCTTTGCGATAAAGTATTTCTGAACTGAACTGACAGGAAAGCAGTTTTTCTGGTTTTGGTTTTCCAGAATCCACACAGGCACAACTAGATACAAATTGCTTTAATAAAACAATTTAATGTAAAACATACTGAGCATAAAAGAGGTAGTTGTTTGAAGTGCAACAGAAAATGAGGATATTTTTACTGAATTCAAAGAATCAAAGAACTTCTTGCTAGTTAGTGATCTTATTTTAGTTTTGATGCATTTCCAGACAAAGAAATTACCTTTTAGTAAACTAAAAAGTAAAAGTTAAGTTTTTGGACAACAAAACAATGACAATATTAAATTTAAAGAGGAAGCCAAGTAGTATGAACATGAAAAACACAGATAATTGTTAAAAAAGAAAAGAAAAAAAAAGTCAGAATCAGATTGAGTATCTTAAGATTCAGGGCCACGGTCAAAAACTGACAATCCATAAATGTAATCAGTTAAGATCTCCGGCTAATGTGTCAGATAGGAGGTAAAACGTCTTATCTAAGTAAGGAAGGCTGCCTTTCAAGCATTTCTTATTATGACAAACTATGTCAATGAGAATATTCACTCATAAGATAAGAATTAATTGCACTTAAGGCAGCACGATGTTAGAAAATAATGGAAAGGCAATATCACTGAATATCGGTTGCCATAGATCAACATTTTCTTTTCACTTCAATCATCTGCCATTGCTTCCAACTCTCTCTGTGACCTTTAGTTTCTTGGGAAACATCACCAGCGTCAGCTGTGGCTTTCTATTCTACTGCAGTGAAGCTCCAACAGGCAGGTAGAGCATGAATCCCTGACACTTATAATGACAAATGAATAGAGCACTGCCGACACGACAGTCCTTTGATATATTAGCTGTAATGATGACTTATTTGCAGGATATTGTGCAGCACTAAATTGAATGAAAAATTTAATTCAATTTTGTTCATACTCTGACAATCAGGTGACTCTGGATGACCTGCTCTATCCAAGAAAAAAAACTGATTTTCACAACTCTTCTTTGTGACTGAATGTAGGTGAAAACAACTTATATTTCTGAGAAACCCTCAGATTGTGTTAAAAATGGAAGAAAGACCACCGTTAACCTCAGCAAAAGTTTTTGACCTACATAGCTGTAGGCGGGTGTGAAGTATTTTTGCAAGATTATAGAGAAGAAATTTGTGCCACTTCTTAGAAAGTGGTCTGCCATAACCAAGAGTCTTGAAAAAACTTTAATTAAAAGAAAACAGACTGCAACTGTTGCAATGGGGATTTATAAGCTGTCAAAACAAAATGACCTCAGTCCTTGACATTTATATTCAACAGATTATCGCAGGTTATGCGTCTTCTTCTAGTGTAAGAGAAGGAAATAGTGGTTAGAATATAATCCTTTTTACATCATTTATCAGGTCCTAAGTTTATTATTTGGTATATAACTTCCTTTGTTTTTAGAGTTCCTGAGTAATAAACCAAAGAAATAAGCATCCCTCCTAATATTTTATGGATCTGAATATTGAAAAGGTAATTGTTGCACCCTGGTCATATTGAATTGAGATTACCATTGATTTTTTTTTAAGTAATGAATAAAACACAGAGGCGCAACAATGAACTGTAAAGTGTGATCTCAGAGGGGCATGAAACAAAGTTGAGCCGCTTTCAGCAACAGCTTGTTGAGGTTAGCAGCGTAACGTAAACAGAGCTGCAGGTGCATTTCCCAAGCAAGGAAGTTATGCTACCAGCAACAGCCAAAACACAGGAAGGACCAGACAGAAAGTCTCATCTATGTGCTTCAGATGCCGTCAGCCATTGCAGCATGTACGTCCTTTAAGAGGAAGTCCGTACATGTGTACTAAATAAACACAGCTGATATTTTCTATGTCAGAAAGATTTTCTATAACTACATACCCATGCATGGATGTCTAGGATGAGAAAAGATAAACAATTCATTGCAAAATACTCAAAATTGAGATAGGAACCACATAAAAAAAAAACAGTTTGCAAAACCATTTACTTCGTCTGAAAATCTATTTATTATCCATAAAAAAGAAATTGAGGGGGAAAAAAAATCAATCTCTAATCTATCAAAGAATCTCATACCAAAGAAAAGTGTTCAAATTCATCCAATCAGCATTCCCTGGATTTTGTCTACGCTGACATCCAATTTAGAAACAATAAAAAAGGAAGCATTTCATCTATTTACCTTTGTTTTGTTAACCATCTTCTGAAGGCTCCCGTCAGCTTGCTTATTTTGATTTTCTTCGGAGTCGGAGGTGATCTCTGTGAAACCAGCTGCGACGGTGCATTCATTTCCTCCACCTACATATGAAAACACGACAAGCTATTTAAAATAGAGATGAGCTGGAGAATGGGAGTGTCAGTCAGGCTGTCAAACAGCTGTGGTTGTTTTCCTTTCAACCGTCTTCCACTTCAAAACTTACAGTTGAAGGATATCACACCATTTGTTTTACTTGCAGGAATTTCAGTACAAACAATGCCAAACAATGCAACTTCTAACAGAACACACTGCCTCAAAGGAAAAACACTGAAATAAAAACATACTAACATCAGAACTAAAGTTATCCCAGTAATCAGTCTTGGTTTGCATTTGTCCTACCATAATAATTACTTTACAATAATATATTGGAATGCCAATTTAAGATTAAAACTATCTAATCAGTAAATTTAAGTCAGATTATTTCTGTAGCAGGACAACACCTGCTACATAATTTACACAAATAAATATGTTTCCTACCCAACCTCTAAGGAGTATATTGGCTCTTAGCAGGCCGTTACCTAGAACCATTCTCAGTACATCAGAAGTCTCAAACAGAGCCGGACCACCATGCAAACCGACAATCAGACTCACTTCGGATTAACAAATTAACCAAATATCCGTGTCTTCAGACTGTGGGAAGAAACTGCAGAAAAGGAGAAAAGGATCAGTCCTCAGAAAGGCCAAAGCCAAGATAGAAAACTGAAACCTTTTCAGAAATACCAGAAAAAGCCGAGGAGAGTCCTAATGTTTCAGCTATTAGGCGAAAGGATCTGGAGGCTCTATTATCCTCGACATGCAACGGTCGGGTTCACTTGAATACACAGAGGGAAAGGTCACTTCTAACCATTGAAAACTGCTCTAAAGGAGAAATTTGGTTGCTTCAAATAAAAAATATTAACCAAATATATCAAACAGCATAAGGTGACAAACTAAAATTTATCTATATCAAACATGTTTTCATAGCCACTAAGACTCAACCCGGCTGAACAGTTTAATTTACAGTAGTTTAAAAAATTAGGACATAAATTCAATATAAATTTTAACCAAACTCAAAAAATGTATGCAATAAAAGAAAAAAATGTCAGAGATTACC
Source organism: Micropoecilia bifurca (assembly GCA_903067075.1). NCBI lineage: Eukaryota > Metazoa > Chordata > Actinopteri > Cyprinodontiformes > Poeciliidae > Micropoecilia > Micropoecilia bifurca. Next base: position 28,638 of record CAEGAF010124783.1, on the reverse strand, counting down.
CTCTTACATGTTTTAAGTATAATTTCAGGTTAGCAATACATTTATTTCCACTTAAAATGGCTACAATTGCACACAGGCATTTCTTATCTGGTGTACATCAGAGCTGTTTTATTAAGTATGATAAAAAAAAGGGACAAAAAATAGCGCTAAGATTGAAAGAGCTGACTGAGGCCTGCAGAGAGAATCCAGAAGTAACAGACCGATAAGTGATTGAATAAAATTTCAAAATAACTGGAAATCAGTCATCATAGGTAGAAACTTCATGGGTTGATTTTGTTGTGGGACGATTTAAAACTGGCTCAACATGCAGGAAACCTCTCAAACATCTCAGAGCTGTGAGTGAAAGTCTGGCCAATGGGTAAGAAGTGTCATACTGAAGTTATTTCAGCCAAAAGAGAAGGTGAGTCCAACTAGTACTGCTAAGGGTGTCCTTTTTTACTTAGCTAAAAAAAGCATTTTGTTGAGTTAAGTAGAAGGTCCCTTTTGTGTTCAAAATCACTTTTTCCCTGAGATTACAAATAAAGTTTATTTAAAAACAACTGATTATTTATCTGCATGCAGGTCTTGCTAAACAGAAACTAAGAAATATAAGCTTTCCTTTCTTTCATTAAAAGTGTCCTACTGTAAGTATACCTGGAGTTTCTGAGGAGAAAATTAATAGATCAGGCCTCATTTTATGGTAAACATTTATTCATTTAATATTCAATTTTATGCAACAACTAAAGTAAAGTCATCTTAAAAATAATTACTCTGATGATTCCCTCAAAGATAAATCAAGTTTAACCATAAGTATTAACACATATCCACCACTTGTAGCACTCAAAACACTGTTTTGGCTTCTACAATTCAGGATCCTCAAAATGCCAGAAATAATTGCAGCACTGGATTGTTATTACAACATATTCTAGACGGGACTATTTGTACTACTCACTTTCAGATATATGACAATTTGCAGTTAATTCAGAAATTTTCTGCTGCTCTGATTCTGCGACATCCTCTTTTTCTGAGGGCAGGTTTCCTGATGTTGACGCTGGTCTCAGTTTATCAGCATCTTCTGTAGTTTTACTGTTGCTTGAAAACGCCTCAGAGTTTTGTATTTGACTCACTTGTTTTACATCAACAGTGGGACTATTAGGTCCTTGGAGGGGGAATTCAAGGTTTCCTTGAACACTCCCACTGCTGCTTCTAGATTCCTGCTCGAGATATTTGTCACAATGACTTTCCTCCAGTTTCCTTTTTTTCTTTTCAGATCCACAGATTCCACTTTTTCTTGGTTTTTGCCTCTTTGGAAGAGGGTCCAACTCAAAGGGTACTTCAATTTTGCTCTTTATGCGTAAACTGGGCAAAACAGGTTTTTTGTGGTTAGCGGGAGAGAAGTAGTCCTCGAACACATCATTACCTCCATCCGTGGAACTAGAGGCAACATTTTTACATTCGCTGGGCACAGTGAAAGATCGAACCAAGGCAGAAAATGACAATCTGGCTTTTTTGGGTGTTCTATATTCAGTTTTCTTTGCCGGGGCACTTTTGTTAGACGTTTCAGTTCCAGCGCTAACTACTGTTGCTGATGGTGAACGGCGATTTAAAGACTTCACAGCCTTTGGGGAAATTTGGGATTTGGTGTCAGTACTTGGCTTTTTCACTGGTATTTTTAACTTATTTTCAGATTCCTTACGTAACACTCTGGTTGGTTTTCCATGTGACTGACGTCTTTCTTTGTGGAGGATTCGGCTCTTACTAGGAGTATCCTGAACAGGATTCTGTGAAAAGTCTCCAGATTTAATGGTCTCTGATGATTTTTTTCCAACTGAAAGTCTTCTGGACTTTCTTTGTTTTTTCACTTTTTTAACTTCTTCATCGTAAAGGCTAGATTTTGGCACATCTTGGCAAGGCGAGAGCCAAGGCTTCGTAGAGTCTCGTCCGCTTAGATTGTGGTCTTCATCATCAGGTGACCTTTCTTCTTCCTTAGCAGGTGAACCACCAGGCTCAGCAACAAAAGCCTCATCAGACTCATCCTCCACTGCATATTGGACAAAAGAAAATAAACTCTGAATATTCATGTTATTTCTGAAAAAAGAAAAAGCATTTCAGTCCATTTATCACTATTTTTCTATCTTACTCTTCTTGCAATTAAAAGAGCCTGCATGACAAAGTCGAACATTCTCACAGAAAATAGACAGTCTAACCAAACAAAAGGCAAATTACAGTATCTGAAAATTGACTAAAAACTATTAGTAATATGATTAGTCTTCTTACAGATGAATTTGAGGAAAGTTGGTGTGTTTCCAAGAGAAGGCTTCAAACTGCTGGGCGAGCAGGAATGAGCCACTTGTGACGCTGAATAGCAAGAACAGGTGTATCAGGTATTTGTCAGTTTCACTAGATTTAAGTTTTCAGTTGCTGATTACCTGTGGGTGAAATGTTTTCCCGTTTTTCTTTCATATCTTTCAAGCGCTGTGCCATGTAATCAGATCTTTTTAATACAGGGCTGTAAATTATTCCATTTTCTTGATCGATAATGATTGGTGACACATCCACAACTGCAAATAAAGATAAGTTAAGACGATCGCATTCTGTGCCGTAAAATAAAAATTAAAAAAAATCCAGCATTCTTACCCTGAGGTTCTAACAAAGGCAGTTCTTTCACCAGTTTTTCAAATTTCTTCTTCAAACGCCAATCATTTTCAATCGTCCTTTCAGGAGAATGTTTTGGCAGCATGCAGCGATGCTACAATAATAATAAAAAATGTTTTAATAAAAAGTAAAAAAGGAAAACTCCAAACACCTTATGCTTCTTACTTTGACAAAATTTTAACTGTGGGAAAACCCTTTAACATGTACACCTTTGCATAAATATATTACAAAATATAAGGAAATGCTATGAATTAATAAAATCAAAAATCACTTCAAAGATATTTTTTTACTGTTGGAAACTAATGACTCTTAGGTGAAAATTTAAGGCAATAAACAAAACTTCTTTTAAAAAGCTTTCATTCATTCACTCAATACCTGTCATGATTGAGGCATGATCATTTAAGCAGTGGGTATTTTATAAGTGAGAAATTTATTATACTTCTTTTGATAATGTTTCTATTCCAACATTTTTTTTTTACTTTTCCAGATTCAATTGTAGAAATCATTAAATTTGAATCTACTCACCTGCCTGTTTTTCATCACAGGGTTTTTTTCATCATTTAAAGCTGGAAATAAATTTTCATCTGCACGCACACCATCATCATAACACCTGGACACAGCAAAAATAGAAAGGTTTGAGAACATCATCATCTAAACTTTTAAGGCATTCTCATGATTTAGAAACACTGCTTCATTCAAGTAAGTCTGAAAAGCTCCTCTCACCTTCCAACCCAGAGGACAGACACAAGCTGGATGTCCCGTTTCTTAGCTTTCTTCCATGTAGCTTGATGTCCATAGCTGAATACAACATGTGTGACTTGTTTATTAAATCCTTTTGATACCTTTAAAGGAAAGGTTAAAGTAGACTGGGTTATTACAGTCAAACAGTTGAAACTAGATAGTTACATACAGAATGGAAAAAAACATTACAAATTTCTCAGTGTCTGACAAAAAAAAGAAAAATCTGAATAAACTTTCTGCTTTAGTTCAGTTAGGATAATTTAAAAAAAAGAGAGAATTGCTTACTAAATGCAAAAACAATGAAGATAATAAATGGACAATAACCCCAAGTATACTGCTAGATTATTTGAAAGTGTTTTATGGTAAACAATGTGAATGTCTTGGAGTGGCAGTCGTCTCCAGGCCACACAGTGATCTGTTGGCTGATCTTACAAGGTTGCCAGTAAATCAGAGATTTACATTAGTTTGGTTAGAAGAAATGGGCCAAAAATATGAAAACTATCATGGGAGGACAGTCAAAACATCTGATACATATAGTTGATAAGGCAATTACATCAAATGCTAACAAAATGTATGCAAATCTCAGAATTTAGAATAAAAATAAATAAATAAAATAATAATAATAATAATAATAATAAAAAGTGTAAAAAATGTGATGATTATTCTGGCATTTAGTAATTTAAATCCTTTTGGTCATCCTCTCTAACCCAAAACAGATACAAGTATAGTTTGAATTGATGTCAGACAGTGAGAAAAAAAATGGTTATGCTTACTTTCATACAACGTGTGCAGATAATTATGTTAAACGGCAAATACAATCTGAAAACACAGCAACATAAAAAGTGTTGTCTTACCCGAGCACCCATTTCCTCCAGCTGCTGGACGAAAGGTTTTGAATAGTTTGCTCTTTTATCCGAAGACCACACATCAACATAGGCAACAACATCTGAAGAAACATTGGGCATCATTACACATTTAAACTGCAAGCTGCAAAAATCACTCTAAATTCACTGAAATAAGAAATATGATACCTTTAAGCACTGAGGATTTGCTTGAGGTCATCACAGACTTTAGTCTTCAGTTGCTGAAAAGTATTGAGAAAAAAATGTGTGGAAATTATTTTTAAATTGTTTGGAACATGTTCTATTTTATTTTCTGTTGTGTTTTTCAATAAGTCACCTTTGGCAAAAACTACCACAGCTCAATAAATTATGTTTTTAAAGAATGTCCAGTTAACATTTTATGCAAATATCTACATAAAAATAAATAAATAACTCAGTACATTTCTCTCTTACGGGAGGAAGTAAAAGCAGGCAAAACAAAAACATCCATACCACATTGCAGTTACTGTTTTTGTATAACTAAATTGCACAAATCAATTCTTTTTGAGTGTCCTGATGTTTTATTTACTCTCTGGCCCAAATCTAAACGTGTTACATTAACAGCATATCAAATTTAAAATCTGATCTGTGCTGTATTTCAAAGATTAAAGCCATGAACTGTTGCGTTCCTACGTAAAAGATAATGACGGTAGCATGTCCGGAAATAAGGCAGTTTTATGTCGACCATTCGTCTTTTCTCTGATATACACTAAAATATCTCAGATACTATATATTGCCATCAAAATAGTTTAGGCTAACAAAAGAATAACTTGAAACACACGTTCTTTTGCTGATGTAATAGTTAACCAGGAACTGCTTCATGTATTACCCTAGAAAATAACCAAAAGCAAATTAACAACAGTAACTACGCATTAATCCGTGAATGTATGACCTTGTTAATATCCCTGATAAATTTTCTGCTAAGTTGGCAAGCTAACAATTTGCTTCCGTTAGCAAGGTTTTGGTGTGAACCCCGAAACGCCATGCTTCCGTTATATAATATTACCCATGTCACTCATATTTTGATTGTTAGGAGAAGCATAATGTCGCTGTAAGCACTAATAAGTATATTTTAATGACTGTCTGGTACTTACTTAATGTGTCAGCGAAGTTTAAATGTCACTAACTTGAGCCAGCGAAAATACATACCGCCTGCAGTTTGAGTTGCAACGCATTCTGGGACGGACGGGCATGATTGGCTGATACGTGACCTACGTCATTTCCGTTCAGCTGGAGTAGTCTGTCAACATGTATGTAATTACTTTTTGAAGAATTCTAAAAGAAGACAGACAGGTATAAAATTGAATATCTTATCACAAAATCATATATTGAATAGATTTAACCATGAGTTCTAAAAAACAACTTTGTTATTCTTTTTAAATGTCGATTTAAACTCCACATCTGAAACTCAAATAGATTATTCTTACAAATTACTTAAGCTACTAATTACTCTAACTTCCTGCTGCTGTTGTAGCTACAGATTTTTCTGACCACGTGGAAGGTGTGATTTTTAAAAAATAAAATATACAAAGTATTAAAGTATTCAAAGTCCCTAGGACAGTGCTTAACCTGTACTAACGAACAGAAAAGTCAGATCTACATCAGACACAAGTTGAAATAATAAATAAAACTTAAGTTGTTTCACCACCAATATTTAATGCAAGAGTAACTTGTACAGAAAAGCAATTTTAGTTGATATTTTAAAACATATTGCAGTATTTACAAATGAACCAAGATATTGCATTAAATGACATATCTATCGGATATTATATTGAACTAAACCTTTTTTTGTCTTAGATCAGTCAGGGTTATCAAAATTAGTTACAGTCAGAATAAAGTGAGAAAATATTTTTTTTGAGAATTTTTAAAAACTTTCTTCAAATTCTTGTTTATGCAAACAAAGACTACTATTATTTAAATTTGATTCAGTTTATTTGTGTAGCACCAATTCACAAAAAGGCACTTTACAAGATAATCATTTCAGTCCAAACGTACAAACAGATTTGAAGTCAATTTCGCAGATTCCATCTGCGCCCTAGTTTTCAAACAACGCAGTTAAGTTCAGTTTATTATTCAAACTGGTATAAATGTATTCTATCTTGGGAAATATACCCGACTCAATTGAGTTGCTGATTTGGCGCAATCACTCGTTAATTAAAAACAATTTGGAAAAGCCTGGATGATAATGGCATTGCTTTGTAAGCTTCTAATAGAACAATTCACAACAAGTTAAACAAAGGCACACCTGTGAATGTATTTTCAGGCACACATCAAATAAATTTCCTCCTTGTGTCATCATTGGGAAAAAAATTACTATTCAATCAAGGAAGAAATCAGAGAAAATTGTTAACCTCCACAAGTTTGCCTGTGGTACAATTTTCAGATGCCTGTAGGTGCCGCATTTATCTGTTCAGATAATTACACACAAGCGTAAACATCTTAATGACACTGTGAACGTTTTGGTGGGAAATATGCATATTAACCTCAGAACAAAACTAAAACCTTATGAAGATATTGGCAGGGGCTGGTAAAAGAAACTAGTGACATGGGCTGAAAGACTACAAAATAAGATAGGAAAAAAAATTACCCCAAGACAAGATGAAAAGCCAGATTACAGATTGTGAATGCAATCAGAGACAAAGACCTTAATTTGTGGTGATATGCCCTGTGGTCTAATGAACTGAAGCATTTGAAATATAATAAACATTATTAGATATAGAGGGAAAAGAGGGAAGTTTGCAAGTAGCATTGTGCTGTTGGAGTGTTGTGCTGCAAAAAACACTGGTGAATTTAATAAAATAGGAGCACCATGAGTACAGAACGCCACCTGGAAATATTGACACAATATATGAACATATCCACCAGGACGTTGTTTGATGTCTTGATGTCATCAACCATGTAGCATTGAAGGATGAGACCCAGCATGTTTGGTCAGCATCACACAGTTCAAATGGTAATTTACCATAAACTATGTTAATGTAAAACTACAAATTTAAAGAAACTTCATAAAAATCTCATTGTCATCGCTCAGGCTTTTAGTAAGCAGAAATAATGTTGGTAATGCTAACTAAGTTAAAACAAGGTAACTTTAGTCTAAAAACAGCATCAGAAAACGTAAAAAACCCCAAAAACGATCAAGACATTTTAGTGGATTTGGAAATGTTATTTCAATCATTATAACGTGAAATCTTATTTTTTCTGCCATTTGGTAAATAATACAACAGTGCTAATCTAAGCTAATGCAAATATATTGCTCACACCCTTTTGAGCAAAAGGTACATAGTAATTTTAATAACACCATAAAGCGAAACATAAACACAGTCAATAAACAACCGAGGCCATCAAAAGGAGTCATAGCAATATCGTAAAGCAATATGTTGTTATCTTTATTTGTCACAAAAATCACAAATTTATTCTTCACTGTAAAATGTTCACTTTTACACAGAACAACTGTCATAAATACAAAAAATACAACTTTATCACAGTAGTCCACTTGGAAACAAATACCGTAGTCAGTCTGGCACAATAATTTTTTTTACAGCAACTTTTAGCTAAAACATTACCCTTAATATCTTAAAACCAATGCAACTATTAACATTTCTTATTTAATTATAGGGATGCACAGAACAAGATAAAACAACACTGTTGCATACACTTTACTTTAAACCACTGATTAAAAAAAGAGAATCAAAGTCCAAAAATTGAATCGTTTATCTGACTACATCCTATTACAGAGGCGTGACTTTTCTAAAGTCAGACTGAATTACTTCTGCACTGTAGAGGCACAGAGGTGCGAGACATTTCCATGTTTACTGTGGACATGGGAAAACGCTCAAACTCTTCTTCTTGTGGAAAACAGCGGCAGTGGAGCAGCACCTCCCGCACTTCCTGACGAAAGTTGGAGTTGAGGAAGCCATAAATGATGGGATTGATGCAGGTGGAGGACATGGCCAGCAGGTGGCAGAGGGAAAACAGGAGGTTGTGATGGCAGACAGGCAGAGCTTCCAGGTTCCAGTCGGACATCACGTTGAAGATGGTGAGCGGAAGCCAGCAAAGGGCGAAGGCTGTTATGAGCGCGACCAGCATGATGTTGATCCGCCGGCTGTTGGTCATGCGCTGGTTTTCTGGGGTCCTGGCACGGTCCAACATGTCTTTGCGGTGGCGAAGGCGAACAAAAACTCTGACATAGCAGAGCAGCACCAACAGGAGTGGACCGCAGTATTGAAACAGCAGAAGCCATGTGGTGAAAGCCACCCTTTGTTCGTGAGATGGCCAGTGCTCCACACAGGCTTCCATATGAGGAGAGGTGGGGACATAAGAGAAGAGAGAGCGATAGAGATTCAAAGGCACGGATGAGTTTTTGTAAGTAGCGGAGACGAGCTGAGTTGGAGATGCATTGAGATAAGCAGGAGGATACAGTTGGGGATGGAGTGGCAGGACTACATTGGTGTAAGGCTCGTTTGTGAGCAGTTGAAAGGCTAAAAAGGGTGTAGATGTGAAGCTGGCAAGAATCCAGATGAAAATGACAGCCATGTAGGCCTGGGGAATGCTTGGTTTCCATCCAGATGGGTTAATGATGAGTTGATGTCTTTCTAGAGCAATGAAGACTAAAGACAGCACTGACACCGTCACAGACACGCACTGGATGAATGGCACCAGACGGCACAACAATGACCCAAACACCCAGTGGTCCATGAGCGTATAAATGACAGTGAAGGGGAGACAGAACGTGCACACCAAAATGTCAGAGAATGACAGATTGCAGATGAAAATGCTGGTGACATTGACTTTCTCTCTGCGATGGGTGATGATGCAAATGAGGCCGATGTTCCCCACCAGCCCCAGCACCATTGTAACACTGTACCACACCACAAGGCATGTTGTGAGGACAGGAGACATATGGCACTGCTCTTCCTGCTCAAGAACAGAGAGGTCTGACATGAGCTGGGTTTTGTTCCATGGCCATTCCTGCACCGACTCATGATTGGCACTTTCCTTCTCCCAAAACAGAGAATGTGAAGAGGTAGAATCATTGAAGAGCAGAGGTGATGTAGGTAAAGAAGACAGGCTTGTGTTGGCACTGACGGACATGTCACCAAATCTCTCTGGACCTAACCATCCATTCCAGTCTTTTGGAAACATACATCTGAGACAGGGAGGAAAAACAGATAAAAAAAAAACCTTTTAGTTGCAGTGGATTCTAAAGGTCAAATGATCAATTCATGTAGAAATCAATGACAATATTTGGTAGAACTGTATTGATACTAAACCATGCCTATTACTGAAACAATTGCAAGAGAGAGGTCTAATGTTGAAGTTTCTATTTAGCGAAAAGCTTATGAACATCATCAAATCACCTCTGAAATGACTAATGATGGACATCAATGTTTGACAGCAATGCATTTATTGTGCCTCATGATGCATCTTCTAAAGGCTCATGTTTTATAAACATCGGTTGAATTGATTGCCACAAAATTTGACTAATTTGTCATTAAGTCAGGCTGGGTTAAGGGGGGCTTAGCAGTGAATTAATTGAGCAAAACATGAAAAACAGATGCAGTGGATTCTTCTGTCAAAAATGCAGCATGTTAATTTGTAATACTGATCCAATCTCAAACAGCAGGGACCCGAACAAGGCCTTTGTCAAAGTAAACTATTTCAGAGAATCTGGCTAAAATAGACTCTTGTGTGGTCAGTTTTGCACTGCTAATTTTTAAAATAGCCTATTTTGTGTGCAAGGCTTACAAAACTACATATTAAGTGCACACATAATTTTTTAACTATAAACGAAGAGTGTTACTGCATGTCATGGGATCTGCTCTATGTGGACAACTCACATAGAGCAGGAGAGAGATTTTCAGAGTTTAGCTAAAAACAACAGTGAATAGATTTTAAGCAAAGTTTAGGGAGCATGGTAACTTTTACAAAGTTTTGTCACTATGTGATTAACTGCAGCCATGTAAAAATATGTTAAAAACTGAAATATAAACAGAAACAGGCAGAAAACATGCTAGTGGTAGTCATAAACTAATTTTTAAAACACGTGAAACTAATCATTAAGCTGAAACTTAAATTAGTTTAGCAAGAATATTTTGGAATAGGCTCAAGCTGTTTCTTTGAATAATTTAAGCAGGGACCTAAAATTGCCAGAAGCCATTTTCTGTAGGAAGTTTGAGGTCCGTTTAATCTGAGGAAGCAAGAAATCACTTGGTCATTATGACAGTTTTTTATGTTACACCTATTAAAAAAAATACTTTCATACTTATATATTCATACTGTAAAATACACTTTGTTGTGGGACAAATCCCACTTTAAACAAATCCTAATAAGAAATCCTATAGATACCAATATATGTAAATATACAATAACACAGATTATCAATAACAATATATGTAAATATACATATATTGTTTTCACACCTTATTGTTTGACTTAGAGTAGTAACCAACCCCATTTTCATTGTTTATTTGTACACGCAAAGACCTCTCCATTCATTGCCCAAAGGTCCACACACATTTCAAGATAAAGACAACAGCTTTGTGACTCTAAAATTATTGCGCATACCCTGCAGTACATATTTGTCTTTTTCTCTTTAGGACAATGACTGATGTCAAAGTGAAAGGGCATGACATTGTCAGAATCCTAAAAATGGATTCAAGCCGTCTCCCCTCAATCCTTGGACATGTGCTGTGAAAGCCAACATCATAAACAAAATGAAACTGTCACTTTCTATTAGCAGCACACGCACTTGGCTATCAGTCACTTCACACTGCGTCCTTACTAACCCACTCTGTCAGCGTGTGGACTGAGCTGTGGGCAGTGTGGCACAGCACTGATCATCTTTTCTTACGGGGTGGCCAAGCAGTAGCATTGCCACGACCAGCGGAGCTTAATTCAAAACCAGGAATAAAATATCCACTGCTATTAACTATTTCATATTGCACTGATCCAACACCACAGACTGGACATTCAACTTGTAGGTGTTGTTATTCTTCGTCCCATCCTTGAGCTGAAGCTGCAGTTTGAGGGAACGTCATGATCTGCCTGGCTCCATTTGCTCCATTGTACTCTTCTTTTCTCCCTCATCAAAGTGTCCTTCGTCGCTCAGAAAATAGCCAACATAGTAATATACAAATGGTCGACAATAATTTAAGTTCACCTTGGGTTTTTCTTTATACATCGGCAGCAGCATTGTGCAGAATACAGAAGGTTTTCCTTTTTCAGTCTAAGAGCATATTTCCTCCCTTTTTTATTTAGAAAATCCATTTTATTGAATGTGTTACAATTTCATATTCTATTTATCGGAAACAATTGATCTTTGATGATGTTGTGATTAATATTCATTGAGAAAATTCATTGTAATAATATTATGACGTGTAAAAACCTTTGATGCTAAGCCTTTGGGGAAATTAAATGTGTTTTTCTCTGTACAAGTGGAGTCACAGATCAAATGAATGTGCCTGACAATGAAATTCATAGGGACACTTTATGTGTTTGAAACAAAAAAAAGCTTTAGTGTAATTAAACTGCTTATTCAAAAAACATTTAATTTTAATTCTTAAAAGCTGTGCCGCATACATCTCTTTTTCTCTAAATTGCTTCCGTGAATCCATTGTAGATATGCCCAATGTTACTATCCACATGCAAGCTATTCGGGGCCAATTTTCTTATTTTTCGCCCTCTGTGTGTGGAGGCTCAGAGTAAAGGCAGTTGGAATCCGTTTGGTTTTCTCAGTCTGTAATAATGACCTGACTCCTATTGTTCTCTGCTTGGGGTGTCATGGATCGTAGGTGAGTCCTCGAAATACATGTCCACTGTAATGAGATTTGTTATCTTCACCTTTCCACACACCGCTGTCTCAAAAGGCTTATCTTTTTCCCAGCTTTTTTGTGTGTCTTTTTCTTTTGGTCATTTTAGCTGCTACAACTGCACACACTTCTTACAAAACAACAACAATCAAATACTATTGTGTAAATGTATCATTCAGAAAATATTTATGAACATAAATACTTAATAAGCAAAAAAAAATGATGACAAGACATAAACCACACTGCATGCAACATAAGTGACTAAACATTTAGAATCACTGCCACTGAATTATTCTCTTATTCATTACATCATTAATGTCTGGAAGACATAAGTCACTCACGTGTGGCGGAGGCTGAATGAAGAGTTTCTGTGATGCCTTGAACACGGGAGATGATGCTCTGAACAGGTGTGCGTCCACAGGGAGGAGAGTTAAAGAAGGAGCTGAATATCATAATAGCCAGAGCTTTTCTGTCAGAAACAGCAGTGAGGGTAGAGCGGCTATAATTGGGCTGTTGGAACCGTTGGGTGCCAGAGACCCGCCGAGAGTCGATCTCTGCTGACACATAGTGGTGGGAACAATAAACTACATCAGCAAAGACCAATCACAGCTGGAAGGTGCACCTTTATTTTTTATTACCAGTTGATTTTCAGTTCTGACAAGACAAAGTAAGACAGGTACTGCTGTTTCATTGGCTATAAGCTGAGCGTAAATTGCAGAACTCCGTAATGCAATCATGAAATAGCATCAAGATATTGGACTAACGTTGTGTCTTAAACATTAGAATCTGCATTGTGTTTTCAGAAAGGATAACACGTCTGTGTTTTGTCTGACTTCTGCACCATCTTGGCATAGCAGGCGTCTTTATCCACAACAAGCTCACACTCCTTAGGGATATTTACTGTGGCTTCATCAGGGATCCTTCAGACCCAACAGGGAGAAAGTACAAAATTGTCAAGATGGTTTTGTAAGCTAGATATAGTTAAAAAAAAAAGAAAGAACAAATTAATTTACTATTTTCTGCTATCACAGCTGTATGTTGTTGGGGTGCATTTTGGGGACATAGTTCATCCATTACATTTAGCAAAATTTGCACCATCATATCAGGATGTTTCGGGTCTTGACGGTGATTATCAATAGCATCTGGACCTTGATTAAGCCGATGAAATGTATTAATATGTATTATTTCATTTACATGTGCCTTATATAATAATACATTCTATGGAGGAATGATTACGATCTTCCTGCTGGAATGATGGAAAGACTGAAGAAAAACATCACCACAGCATGATGCTGCCACCACCATGTTTCTCTATTAATATGGTGCTTTCAGAGTGACATACAGTTTGAGTTTTCTCCCACACAAAGCAACTGGCCTAAATCAAAGTGATCTTCAAGAAGGCTACAAAGTTTAGTTTTGGTCTCACTTTATCACAAACAAAACTTTTTTTTGGGCCATTGTTCAGCTGGTTTCACACAGCAACTGAATTTATACCAGAATGAAATAACACACAGGTGGACTTTCTTTTACTCTATTTGGATTACCCTGAATTTAATTTTAGGGGAAACCTGCATGCCATGGTATTGAAATAATTTTATATAAAAAAAATGTGTATTTAAAAAAAAACAAACATGTATCCTCATTTTCACTTTGTGATTATTTGCTACTTTGTGTTGATCTATGATAAAAAAAATCCCAATGAAATCCATTAAAATGGGTGTTTGGAATATGATACAATGTGAAAAAGTTCAAGAGATACTTTCAGCAGGCTTTGTATTTTATCCTCTAATCTTTATGCATCCACTTATTTAATTCCCAGGCCCAGTAAATAATTTTTCAGCATAAAAGTGCAGCTTTTTTTGTAAAAACTGAAAAACATCCTTTATATTCCCACAAATCTTTCGAGTACACAGACACCTGTGTGATGCCCCCACACAGATGTCTATGTTTATTATGCATGAACATTATCCGTCTTCACAATTATTTTTTCACACATGAACCTGGAGGAAATATACACTTTTAACCATACAACTCTGCTCGCATGAGGCTTATGTTGGATTAAATAGGTGTTGAAAACGAGATCTGATTTCATGCAATTTGAAGCTTATGTTTGAAATGTTAAGAAGGAACACAATTTTTGTTTTGCAAAGTATGACAATTGTATATTAGCAATATTCAGGGAAATATTGCACGAAAGAGAATACAAGCAGCATCTCATACAAACCCTCCTTGGTGCAGGACCCTCCATGAGCTTTCTCACCCATTCAGACCCAAATCCAGTCTCCTTCCCACCTTCATCCACACACCCTATGTGTAAACAAATCAAACCCATTTCAGAGAAGCAGGTGACGTGTTTGTCTCTGATAAATCCACGACAGCTGCTAATCCTTTCTCTGTGTTGATTTTTGTGGGGTGGTTTCTAAGTGATGTGAATATTGCATTAGGCGTTACCAAGAATTCTTCAAGCTTGTGAGGTTTCTGTCATGCTCATCCTAAACGCTTGTGAGCAGCCAAACCTTTTGTTTGCGTCTCGAAAAACTAAAGCAAGCCCCAGCTGGCTTTTCTAAAAGCACTTTGAGTAATGAAGAAAGCTTCCTACCTTCCCACATCATCGTCCGCACCTTTATTGTTTATGCTACTGTCTGTCTCTGCAGGTGGCAAGATATTACTCACCTTTTGGAGGGTTTGTCAAATCTTTTATTACCAACTCCTGGAAGAAGTCAGAGTGACACAGGACAAAAAGACCTAGCAGACAAAAAAAAAAGAACATGGACAGAAGCCTGTAGAAAAAGACATCTGTGAATAAGGTGTTTTATGGTGTCGGGAATTTTTATCAACATTGGATGAATTCAAACAGTTAAAATTGACGTAAAACGTGTCTTTTGTTTCTCTTTGTTTCAAAAAGCACATTGCCATTATCATTGCCTGCAATGTTATGGCTTGTGAAAATGTTATGTTTTATATTATTACGGCACGTGAAAGAACGCATCGACCTACATTGTTTCTTCTGCAACACATAATCTATATTTATTATCTGTAGCACAAAAGTCATAATCCTTCCCTGGCTGAATCAAGCAAGATGAATTGTTCTAGCAGTAAAAAAAAATTGTTTCAATAATTTCAAATTGTTTTACCCACAGACAGAATTAATATTTTTAGTTTAACTGGGTGATAAAACATTTTTTCCTGTTTAAAAAAAGGCTCACTTCAGCCACAGAGCTACCTAAAATAACAGATTAAAATCCTGTTTTTTACATTTTAGTCAGAAGTTCACAAAACACATTTACACTGTGATTACAATGGCACAGTAAGACAATTTCATAAAATTTGTATATGAACCATTAAAAAACAAAAAAAAACCCACAACCAGAGTCTACATTCGATGAATTTGGAATAAAAGTTTTGTTTATTCCAAATATATTAATAAGAATTACAGCGGCCCTAATTTGTCAAATACATACCATCTTCAGATGAGATTTGACATAGTCACCAAGAGGTTAGTGTATGAAAGCTGAGAGTTACAATGATGCTTTATATCGGTGGGTGTGCAGCCCTGCATTTCTTTAATTCAAATATTTGAACAGTGATTTGTCAGACATTTCTTTCAAGGTGGGGAACAGGTTATGTTAAAATTGCATGTTCAAGACATATTTCTTAGAACAAAGAGACCTCATGATGCAACTTGCTCTTTTTGGTCATTTACAAAAAGACACATGCACACAGCTACAGTGTAAAGAAAGCTGAAGACCAATATGAAAGTTTTTCTAAGCAAAAACGTCATTCATAAGATAAAAGACAAAAAAACTAAACAAAAAATAAGCCACATTATTGTAAACAAACGTCCAGTCTTTGGTTGACCAAGTAACAAAACAAATGTCAAATATTTATGAACTGTATGCAAAAGTAAGATAAAAATACAAAAAAATAACTGAATCATAAACTTACTTTTACATTTCAAATCGACTATAAATTACCATTCACTTTTAATGTAAAATGACAGAAATTAAAATGTTTCCAAAATAGATCTTCTTTTTTGTAAAACATGAGGAGGTCAAGTATTTGGTTGCATATTGATAAAAAGGCTATTTTGGTTTGCACTTACTAAAGTGCTATTTGCAGCAAAATGTAAACTTTTAGCAAATCCACTCTTTAAAAAAAGACCTGCCACATGCATTACTTTGTATACAAAATTTGACAAATTACCATTGAACTGTAAACATCCAAAAAGTAGAAGTCAATAAAAATGCTACATTAGTGTACAATCTTCCAGAAAATCCCAGTGTCCTTCGCTTTTATAATATACAAGTCAGTATTATTAATTTATTAAGAGACGTGCAATTTAAAGAACAGTTGAGAATGCTGTGAATAACAAAACACATCCAACTCAGTCATAATAGAAATATGCTAATTATGAGGCAACGGTTGGAACTAGCTACCACCAATCTGAATATATTCCAGAAAACTTGAAGAAATGCAAGTTTTTCAACATTTACATGTCTGATTGATTGAATGTGCTGCACAAAAAAACTGCCCTTATTTCTGCTTTTTATCTAACTCCATGTCTGTGTTTTATTTTCCTGTATGCTGAGCTAACTAACTGCTAGCTCTATTTAGCAGACTGATCCAGAAGTCTAATCTTTTTAAAGATTTATAATGTACTCAACTTAAACTGCATAGTTGTTCAAATGCGCCTGAGAAAAGCAACAATTAATTTGCAAAAGAAGAAATATGAACATAATAATGTCATTAAAGTAAGAGAAAATTCTTTGAGGCTTTGAGGCATGGCTAGAAAAAAGCTCAATTATCGTTCAAGACTCTTCATCCAATTAGAGTTTTCATGAAGGCTGGTTTGCTGAAGGGCCAGTGATACTGGTTAGGAACGGGTCCATTCACATTGCACTCAAAAAAGGAAAACATTGGGAACCAAATGCGAGCCCTGCGACTGTGCTGAAAGGCACGGGTGTTGGCTAACGTGTGGTAGTAGAGGAAGAGGCGTGTGGTGATGTAGAAGGCTATGAAAACATCGATGGAGTAGTGCTCATGGGCCGCCAGGATGAAGAAAATCCCAAACAGGTTCAGCACCCAGGAGATGGTATGGATCAAATTCCAGTTTCTCGGCGTGTCTGGAAGTACAAGAAATTAGCAGGAAAAATCTGGGAGACGTACGTGAAACGTTCCTTTACATTTTTGATGTGAAATTTCCATAATTTCCATAATTTTCCAGATTTCCAGAGCAAATGCATTTTTCTCCCCCAATATTCATGTTATCTTTTTTGATTTTGTGTATTTAAAAGATAAAGACAATTTGAGTGCATCTTCAAATTGGTACACTCGGTAAGATATTTTATTGAGGTTAATATCAACAGTAAGATTAGTTTGAGTAAATTCTGATTCTTCTCTTCTTTATCTACTCCATTACTTATAGTTTATAGTCAGTGTAAGAACTATAAACCGAGTTGATGTGCTCAGTTCTCCTAGTTTTAGTGAGAACACTGCTGCTAGCAGAACTGAGTGCCTGGCATATAACCTGAGGTGATGTTGATGGATATTTTATAGTCTTGAGAATTCATTAACTGCTCCAACAAGAGGCACAGGAGAAACATTGAGCAATGTCTTTGCCTCCATTATTCTTAAGACACAAGACAGTCATAGCAAACCAAAAAAAAAAACAACTTACATTCAGTCACAAAGAAGTTGAGCATCGTGATGACCACGGTGTGGCCACTGAACATGTAATCTCCACAGGTTTGGACACCTGTAAGTGTCATCCCAAACCCGCTCCATATGGCCAGAGCTCTCCGGATCTTTCCCCAAGTATCACCGTAGGACTTGAGAGACAAAAAAAAAAAAAAAAAGGACATACTTTGAGTCACACAGTTACCTCATGATTGTAGTTACCAGCTACTTACTCAAGGATAAAGACAATAGCAACACTGTTGTTTACAGTAACACTTCTGTTTAACCCACCAGGCTGGAACATTTCAGGTGCTGCCCAGGCACTGAGAGCGAGGTGACAAACATGGTGCAACAGCGAAGCAGAAACACTGTTCCCATCAGAGAACACAGCCGTCTGAGGAGAATTGACCTGAATTACAGACAGAACAGAAGCTTGTATCAAACCTCCTGGCACAGTGAGCCACAATGAGCAGAGTGCTCATTATTGGATTGTTCGGAAAGGCGATACCTGTGCTTGTGAAGGAGCAGGATCAACAAAAACATGTAACACAAGATAAGGCCACAAGCTTCAGCCATCACAAACGCCCAAGGGATTCTGGGTACACTGTGGAAGAAGGAAAATAGGTATGTCAGTCTGTAGATTAGGAGAATGTGTTTGCAAACTAAGGAGATACAGTTGCAGAACAAGCAACTGGAATCTTTGTGTGGATTTTCACTGATGTTACCATTGCAAGACACACAAGATAAGCAGGTCGGTTCATACCTGTCCAGGAATATATCAGGAAGGGGGGGGTAAGTCCTCATGTCAGGGACACGCTCATGCACAATAACCATGACAAAAGAGGTCAGTCCACACACTAAGAATACATATACAGAACTAATGACCGTCTTCCAGACCTCAGGATCCAATCTGCCCACCATTGGCTGTCGAAACCTCCCGTCGGAGTGTGTTTGACACAGCGCTGCCCCAGGCACACACCCACGACTGCTACCGTTCCTCAGCCGCAGCTCCATCCCATTGCACAAATTATCTCCTCCATTACATCCCCTTCTTTCAGCTCCATCACAGCTCCACTCGGCCCTCGGAGCGCCCAGCGAGAGTCCAGCAGAGTTAGCGTCTAGACCTAGCTCCTCCAGCTCAGCTTTATTCTCCCTCTGGAGGCGGCGGAGGGCTACACTCAGTCGCTTGATGTGTCCCAGCACGGTGAGGCTAAGGGGAGGACCCCGTAGGTCGGCCTCAGTCAGAGCCAGCAGACTGACGCCGTCGATGCGATGCTGCGAACACAACAAGTCCACGTACTGCCCGAAACCTTCGTCCTGCAGCCACTGGGCCACTTGGCTACTGCTCCAGGCGCTGACGCGGCCATTTGACTCCGACATCCTGCTGCACACAGAAACACAAAGCACCATGAATGCATGGACTCATCTGAAAGGAACTGGAAGTTCACTGACTTACAGCGAATTTACAGGTATCATTTCTTTCTAAAATTAGTTGCAGCAAAGCCACGAGAGCCAACTGCGTTTTATGTGAGTCTTGCATCACAGATCAAAAGAAAGTAGAGAATATTTTTTCATATAGCATGAATAAATCAAAGAGTTTAAAAAACAAAAACATCTGAAGTATGGAATGTGTGTGTATTCACAATCACAAAAGTAACTGTTTTAAATGATCCTTCCTCCCAACTTCCATTCTCCTCTTAATTAATCTGGACTATTATTTAATAATTTAGGGGAGAAGATTTATTTTATTTTTATCATAACAACCTGTATTGTTTGCTCAGGGCAGTTTGCACCACCACAGAACAGTACCTTGTATTATAAGCATGTGCAAGAAGCAGGTGAAGGTTAAACCAAAGCAAACAATTGTCCTCTTTATTCTCCAGCTGTTGTTTTAGAGTTTAGAGAAAATAAATGAACATATTACTTGGAGAAACACAGCAAGAGTTGCAAACTCTGCTAATCTTCAGATATAAACGAAGTAAGTGACCTTCTGTACTACACAAAAACTCAACATTGATTAATTATCTGTGGTGCTTCAGCTTCCCCCGCCCCCAGTTTTCACTCTTTGACCTTTTTGATAAGCTTGCAATGATGTTGCTCCAAAGGTCTGCAACTCTGCACCAACGTAACTGGAGTTGTGTCAGCTTTGTAAAATAAACGATAGCATTCGTGCTCAGGAGACGTTTGACTGGCTTGAAATCACTATCATCATTTTGCAGCATAGAATCCATGAAATAACACTTTATGTTACAATTAACTGACTATTTAAGGAGATGTGAGGCTGTTGAACACTCTTATTTGATGCACTGACCTTGCAACAAATGTCTTTGTATAAGCCTAATTTTTAAAGAAAATTATGTATTTTTCTTAATGTTTTCTATATACATTTAATATACTGAATGCCAACATTGAGACCAGTTTCAGACCAAAACATTTTTGTAAAAGAGGCTTTTTTACCTATTAAAAACACATTTTTGTATATTACACTTTTACCACTATGTTTTGTTTACCATGAAAAACAGCTGCAAATTTAAATACAAAAAAATGTAACAACTTTTTGCAAGATGAGTAATGAGTGAGATGTCTTTAAATGTCTTTATATTCAGCATTTTGATTGCATTTCAAATAAGTGATGGAAATGTGTGGCTACCACTCTGATCCACTAACTTTGAAGTCCTTATTCCACTGTCTATCTAATCTAGTGATACACTTTGGGGTCCATTTGGAAAATTTAATTTATTGGCTGATGCCTTGAGACGCTGTTCCAAACTTTCAGCATGTCTTTTGCTCATGATCCTTTCTATCTTTATCAAATTCACTATACCACCACCAAGTGGTTGTATGCCTTTTTGGAAAAAAAAGAAAAGAAAAAAAAAGAATAAAGCCAGGTCTGAAAAGTAACCAGAAAATCAGGAAAAGCCTGATAGATGCTTTTCCAATTATTTGGTCACACCCTTATTTATGTTCCAAGATGTATCCACACCCTTTTTGAATAAGAAAACTGAGAAGTACCACAAAACCTAAGTTCAATGTACACACTTTATTGAAAGTGGTGGAATAATGTTGACATCCTAGTTCTATAAACACAGAACTAGAACTATTGGGAATCAGAACAAATAAAAACTATAAGAAACACTAAAATCATAAGGTTAGATTATCATAAAGGCATTTTTAGAAGATCTTCCCAGGACAACAGTCTCGCCCACTATAACATCATTCTACTAATAGAGGTCATTCTGGTTCAAACAAGAGAAATGTTGGTTCAAGCTGCTACTGAAACCTCCCTGTTCCCAACATACAAGATTTAATTTTACCCCAGACTAAATGCAAATCGTCTGTCATTCACTGGCGCCAGTGAACAACAGAGCAAGTAATGAAACTAGCAAGCAGGCCAGAGAGTGCTACATATTTACATATCTGAAACTTAAATAACTCACCAGCACCGCTTCTGCTCTGCTCCTAAAAGAGAAATCGCTTCTTATTTGTTCTTTTTTAAATCTAGGCTTCAGTGTTTGTTGGCATCTTCTGTGGCCGAGGTTGTACTTGGGATGAATCAGTGCCATGTCAGCACATTTGGTCAGCTTACACCGAGTCACACAGGGAGGGAGCAGCGACACCCAAGCGGGACAGAGAAAAGCTCCCAGTGTGTTTCAGACAAAGACAGCTCGACAAAGGGCTGTCACTGTCCCCGAAGCAGAGACACAAAGCGAGACTCTTTTAGAAACCTAAACGGGGGGGGCGAAGATACTCAGCTGAGAAGAAATAGGTGACTTAAAGTATAGAATGTTGTTCTAAACTTGCTGTGAAAATAATTTCAAGTCAATGTCAGCCTACCTTGTCGAAAAGGCCCAGTGTCACAGGGCTCCTGGACGCCTCGGAGAAACTTTCTGCCTGTTTCTCCACTCCCAGGATTGTGTCATGGCCAACATGTTTCAGACAGCTAGGCAACACCAAACAGGAAGAGTCCACTGACAAACAACATGGGCAAAGAAGAGCTTCTTGCCTCATGCAGACGTGCAGCTGGGAACATACTGACCCCTGCAGGCCAATCCTAGGAAAAGCAAGGCTGTGATTACAGGCAACGTTAACAAAAAACAAAAAGAAAAAAGGGACAAAATTATAACGTTGTTTGGCTGATTTACAAGAATTATAAAGTGGCTTTTAAAGACTGACATATTTGCAAATATGTGTCCAAATGACAGAGTGTTTTTAGCAGCCCGTGCTAAAGTGCACCACCTGTTTGTGGCAGTCACTGGTAGAGTGGAAGGGAAGGTCATTTCCTCTTCAGAAAAAACTAGAGTGGCATAAGCACTTAAAACACAGAAATGTCAGGTGGTGTAATGAGGGAGAAATGTGTTACAGAGGACTCAGAGCGGACAGATGCAGAGGAGAAGGAAGAACACACGTGCAGCACAGGTGAGACTCCAACTCTTCAGGAGCTTGAGGAGATTTTACATTCAGGTCCTCGCTCGTGTCGCCATGTAGATGAGGTGTGGCCGAGTCTTTTTCTGGGAGACATGTGAGTAAACTGGTCTGCAGTTAGCTTGACATAGTTACATACACTAATATTGTGCATTTAAACTGTATTCACATTTTGAAATTTCCCCCATTATGTCACCTTACAACCACAAACTTTTTATTTGGGTTTATGACACAGATTAATAATTTCAGTGACTGCTGAACAAGACTTAGCAAGAACAGAGGAGCTGCAGAGCTCCACAGCTCAGGTGGTATAATATGTCAACAGGTTGACCATTTGTTATGAACTCAATAAATCTAGCAACAAGCATCCGCATTGTGAAACATGGTGGCAGCATCCATCTCAATTTACTGCGATTATTTGAGGAAAGTGGCATAATAAATTATTATAACATGTTATATGTTTTAGTACATGTGCAGTATGTATAGAGAGAGAGACTAAAAGGGAGATTAATTCATTTTTTATGACTCAATGTATACCATTTCTTTCAATGGTAAAAAATTAAAACCACACATATTTTCCCCTTGTCTATTACATACAATTTCTTCAAAAATCTTGATGTTAAAAGGAGTATGAATAATTTTGCAAAGCATTGTGTAACGCTTGTCAAATCTTGTTTCAGGTTTATGTCTCATGATAAGTTTGGACTCTGGCAGCTGGGAATCACTCATGTGCTGAACGCCTCCCACGGGAAACTCTGCTGCAAAGGCAGTGATGATTTCTATGGGACCACGGTGAAGTATTACGGCGTGCCCGCCAACGACCTGCCAACTTTCGACCTCTCGCCTTTTTTCCACCCTGCTGCAGAGTTTATTCACCAGGCTTTATCATCAGGAGGTAGAGCTGACATGCTTTGAGAAATTACAAGTGACAAACAAGTGGAGTTTCATATTTATGTTTTATTTTTATTTTTTTATGGTTTTCAGGGAAGATTTTCGTCCACTGTGCGGTGGGAGTGAGCCGCTCGGCTGCGCTGGTTTTGGCCTACCTGATGACCCGTCATGGCTTCAGTCTTCGCTCTTCAATACGCCGTGTGCAACAGAGGCGTTGGATTTTCCCTAACAGGGGATTTCTACGACAGCTTGTGGGCCTTGAGCAAACTCTGCATGTCGAAAGACAAAATGAGCTGAAATGAACATTTCTTTTATCATTTGGTTAAACTGGTTATGCTTGTTTCCTGTTGTTATTGTTTATGGATGAGATGGGCCAAATGCAGGCAGGGGCCAGGCAGAATCACTGTTATTGGATATTTATTAGATGAAAAAAAAGGACTTGCAACAAAGAGTAAAACATCAAGGAAAACAAGCCAAAAGAAGATCTGACTAAGGAGTGACTGAATGGAGGGTTTCTAATGCATGGGGAGGACGATTATTGGAGAGGGTAAAAACTGGGGGAGAAACAGCTGAGGGAGAGAAAAGGAGCAGGTGCCTAAACAACAGAGATAATCCACAAACAGAATATGAACACAAAAAACATAAAAACTAAAATACATAAAATACAAATGCTGCTATCATTCCACAAGAATCACTTTCTGCATTTGTGACCCACACTATTCAGCTGTGTCCCTCCTCCCCTATCTGTTTTGACCCTTGTGTCAAGAGAAAGAGAGAGACAGAGAGAGAGACAGAGAGGAGAGAGAGAATCACACGTGAACAGACTAATCAATCCACCAGCAACATTAAATAACTCCTAACGTCCCGCCAGCAAGAGCACGTTGAAAACGCCGGGCTAATTTCGGAGCCGGGCTGAGCGCCACTCAATAAATCAACCAGCTGCTCATGCCTCTCATCGAGCGGATGAAGAGGCGGCGGGGCTGTGGCATCAGGGGGCAGCGCAGGCGTCTGCTCAGAACCGGACTCTGCACACAGGAAGAATGTCGAGGAATGGCCAGCGACAGAACCTGGTGGTCATCAAGGAACTTGAGCTCGTCCTGGACTCCTGCACCCTGGAGCTCACACCTGTGGATGAAGTCTGGCCCAACTTGTACATAGGAAATGTGTGAGTGTGTGCTGTGTATGAAAGCAGAAACAATATAACATTAAGCTGTTTAATTCAATTTCTAGCATTTTTTTATTGTCTAATTTGATGGGGAAACTGTACTAACCTAGATTTTGAAAGATTTTAGCAGGTCTATGACTTATAGCACATGTCAAAGCAAAAATACCTGCTGTTATTAATAACTGAGACAAGAAGTTATTGCTAGGCTTATCAGCTCTTATATAGGCTGAAATTATACAGTATTCTGAACCTGTCAAAAATGTGTGTTCATATTGTCAGTACATAACAGTTATTACTTAATATAATCCCACAGTTTTGTTTTATGTATGTCCTCTTTGTGATTCTTAGGGCTGTTGCACAGAACAAAAACAGATTGCATAAGCTTAGCATCACTCATGTTCTGAACGCAGCACACTCCAAGCAGGGCAGCATCGGTGACCAGAGCTTTTATGGGAACACCTGTGTTTACTTTGGCATCCCAGCAGAAGACTCAGACCACTTTGACCTCAGCCAATACTTTAAATCTGCTACTGACTTCATTCATAAAGGCCTGAAAAGCAAAGATGGTAAGATGGTTTCATTATCTTTCAAAAAATATCAAGCAAAATTAAGTTTTTATTTCCTTTTCTCTCATGATTTTTTAAAAAATCCTTTTCCACAGGGAAAGTGTTGGTCCACTGCATCATGGGTGTGAGTCGATCAGCCACTTTGGTCCTGGCCTACCTCATGCTGAGGCATCGTTTTTCACTAAGAGAAGCTCTGAGACACGTTGTCAAAAAACGGGCCATTTATCCCAACCGGAACTTCCTGACACTCCTCCTGAAGCTGGACGAAGAGCTGACTCAAAAAAGGACACTGTGCCCTGTTCTCTGACGTTGTTCTCTCCGTTTTAATCAGTCCTTGGTTTTCTCATGACCTCAGCATGTGCTGCACTGCAATTAAATTGCTTTACGGAGGGGCTGTAAATAGTGTAAACCATAGGAAAACATTTAGAGTCTCTATTTTATTTTATTATTTTGCACTTCATGAATATGTCTTTGTAATTTCTAGATCCCAATGCATGTTATATGTAATTATTGTTCACGTCTGTCAACCCAAATATTCTTATCTATTTCTGTGTTAATTACTGATCTCCAAAATGAAAAGAAAAGTATCGCCACACCACGATGCTAATAGTGATCAATCTGTGTGCTCTACATCTCGGACCAAATAGATAACACTGGCTTAATTTATGAATTGAATGTCCTTATGTTAAACTATTGTTTGTTTCTCATTTATCAAAGCTGTTTCTTTGTTCTTTTATGCAGTAAAATACCTTTTAATAAATCCTAATGACAAAATAAACAAATAAAATAGATTTTGCAATTAACTTTTAGTTGTGGTTCTTTGTGAACTTTATTATTCCATTACTTTTTGTAAGAGGAAGCAAACAGAAGAGAGACAAGCATTATGATGAGGTGAATTTTAATGAAAACCTGAGGAATAAGCTAACTTAAGTAACTGGAGACATAAAGACATAAACCTCTAAAGAGGCAACTGGCAAGACAGCAGGAAGAAAAAAGGAAGATCTAACAAAGATTGGGACACTGTAAGTGTTTGCTAGGGAAAAGGTTCCTGGTGTGAAAACAAGTAAGTGGTTACTAACACATGGCTATTTTGAGGAAAAACAAAAAATAAAAGATGAATGCTAACCACAAGGAAGAAACAGAGGGAGAATGATTCATAAAAATGGATGAAAACATTCCCTTAAACCTATGGAATGATAAAGGAGCAGAGAGGTAAATACAAAATGCAGGAACATCTTAAAACAAGAAAACCAATTCAAAGACGCACCCAAAACTGAACTCAAAACCATTTAAGATTAGGTAATGTTAAGCTTTTGGAATCATCGACCCACAGCTTTGACCTCAACTTTGATAAAAAAATGTTTTTTGATTTCTGCATGCAAGAAAATCAACTGTTGTATATGAACTGAACTAATCCTAATTAGAAATGTGGCCAGATCAGAAGCCAAGGTGATCTAAGATGCTACAAAATGCCCTTTTTCAGAGGTTCAGTTTGATCGTGTGTAGATTAAAAAAAATCCACAATAAAAAAAAAAGTACACTTATGTTCAAATCAGGCTACATCACAGAGAGAATAAAGTACAGATGTATTTTATGTTGTTTTTTTGCCTTCTTGGTTTTCCATGTGTCTGTTCTGCCTCAGCTTGTCCTCTTGCAGTTTGATGTCCAGAGCTCTGAGCTGTTTCAGGAAACCGTGATTAGGCAGGATGCAGCGTTTCTTCTGCACATGCTCAATAGCTTCCACTACTGTTAAGCTGTGCTTCATCATCAGGTATGCCAAGACCAAGGTGGCTGACCTGCTTCGGCCCATCACACAGTGAACCAGCACCTTGTCTGAGATTAAAAATAAACAGGTGGGACACTTTAGACCAAAGAACAAACTACAAGAACCTTCCTCAGAGGTTAAGCTTATAGATATGCAATCATTTCTGTCTATCAGACTCCATAACTCACTCTGAGGTTGACTGAGGGCCCCGTGGATAAACTCTGTTGCAGGGAGGAAGTACTGGGAGATGTTGAATGTGGGTTTGTCATCGGCTTCCACACCAAGATAATGGATGTTCAGGTCTTTGTAGTAATTAGCACCAGTCAGCACATTGTTCCACTTTCCTTCTGCTGCATTCAGGACATGAGTGACACCCAGGTCCTTGAGCTCAAAACGCTCCAGGGCTGTTTTCCTGTTTTCATGGAACATATCCAATACTTTCAGCCACAAACCCTGTATTTATTTACACAATTTATAGTATGAGTGCATCCATGCAAACAAAGATGTCTGAGTCAACTCACTCATCTCCGATGTAAATTCTTGGCCAGACCTGGTTGACATGGGTGTATGGAGCTGTGGTGCCTGTCCAGAAGAGCTGCTCCAGGTCTAAGGTACCTGGTGTGATGTAATCACTGTCGGGGTTCACCTGCACAGCTGCGTATGGATTCCTCTTAGATTTAACCGCACAGGAGGTCATTGTTCACCTCATTACACATCTCTGTGACCAAAGAAATATTATACATATTAAATACACGGTATGATCTTTAAAATATATATAAAAAAGATTGGATTCAAATTATATTTAAACATAAAACATAACCGTCATAAAACTCACACACAAATTAACATAAATATAAATCATCTTGAAAGACTGATTATTTTTAAAGGGTTTCTTCTGGCTCTAGTGGCCTTTATTTAATGATGACCAGACAGGAAAGTGAGTTGTGAGAGAGGAGGAAGACATGGGGCAAAGGTCAACAGGCTGGGAACCAAACCCAGACTGCAGATTTCTAACAGCTTGACCTTGATCTTTTTACAGTAGATTCTTTACACATTTTACTTAAAAAAAATCATAATTATTCTGTTTGCACTTACGGTAATTGTGAAGTCAAAGAGTAAATAGTTTTAAGATGTGTTTACCACTACCAATCTGAAAATTATGGCAAGCATTTGCATTCTACACCATTTCCTCTGATATTCCTGTAGAACAAAGCCATAATGCAATAAATCCAGTGCAACAAACTGTTATACAATCAATAGAGTCCACCAAAATGTAGTTTAGAACAAATGCAGCTCCTCTCTGAAGACTTTGGATGTTTGTTGGAGAACCTTAGTAAACAAACAACTTTATGAAGAAACTCGGCAGTTGTAGAAAATTTTAAAGCAGTTAACATATAAGACAATATGCATTGCTTTGAACATTTCACAGAGCCCATTTCACATAAAACAGAGTCCTGTTTTATGTGCATTTCTGCCCCAGTATGAATTAAATTATTCTGTTATCTCGTCTGCATGCCATTAAGGATGGCAGCAGGAAAACACCTAACACATATTGAGAACAAGAGTTCAAAAACCATGAATTTACTTAAAATGACTCAGGCAAAAGCCAGAGCTCAATCCAACTAAAAATCAGTGGAAAGACTTGTAGTTAGAAATGCAGCAAGAGTGTACAAAGTGTAGGCACAGTGAGCCTGGATACAAATACACACCAGATTTTGTGTATTGTATTGTTCATCTTTGAATCATTAAATGACAAGGAAAGCTGCACTCAGATTACTCTGATGAATTAAATAGATACAAACAAATAAAGAGAAAATACTCACCCTGTTTAAATCTGTCACTAAGCAGGAAGCAGAACACCTTGCAACGAACATGTGAGTGAGAATATGAACAAAGATCTTCCAACACAGAAAGACTAAAGACACCGACATGGATCTGGACCAGATGTCTATTTTTAGACAGCTGAGCCATAAAATCTGATCTGGACAACCTGATGCACACGCACACGCACACGCACACACACACACACACACACACACACACACACACACACACACACACACACACACACACACACACACACACACAC